>CAWUFW010008335.1:600000-901442 GCA_963921515.1 Calotriton arnoldi | reverse complement strand
TCGTTGATGGTGTGGTTACAGTTGCCGGTCGTTTGGTATGGCTGTTGTGGTGGTGACTGGCCAGTCCGTGCGGAAGCTGAGCATGGGTGCGGGGTTGGACTTCATAGGTCACTCGGGAACCTGCGTTGTGGTCCGACGTATTTACAGGTTGTCAGGTATGCGATGCCGTCCAGCAGGGCTTCCATGTCATTGGTGGTGTACATGTTTGCCAGCCAATGAAGCGGATGGTGGCTGTCAAGGTGTTGTTCGTAGGTTGTCCCTTGGAGGACCATGATGGGGCATGCTGGGTGACATTCGATGTAGCTGTTCTCGATGATCCGTCGTGTGGAGGCACAGTGGTTCCATTTCAGTGCGCGTGCGATGTTGGCCACATACGCCATGCCCCCATAGGCAGAGCAGGCCCTGTCGTGTGCGTCCAGAGGGAGGAGTAGTGGTAGCAGGTCCGCCTTCAGACATGCCGGGTTGGAGAGGCATATCTCGACGGGATGCTGGTAGGGACACCTCCGACAGTAGAAGACGGGCATGACGCAGCTGAACAATGTGATGCGGTAAGTCAGTCGGTAACTTACGTTCAGCAGGGACAGGAGATCGCATCCCAATGTATGTATCGTGCTGGTTTGGTACAGCTTGAGCTCTTCGGCGTAGTTGGGTAGGTGTGTTGCGGTTGCCATTTCGCAGCGGTGCGTTGTGGTGGCGTGCTCCGGCTGTGTGTGCAGTCTGCAATGTGCACGCTCCGAGGTTGCTGTGAGCTCTGTGTAGTCGTAGGGAGACAGGACTTGTGTTCTGTTGGCTTGTTTGGAGGACACGGGCCCTCTTCCCACATGCTTCTCAGACAGTTCAAGGTCAGTGCTGTGTGACTCCTTCCAATTAACTTGCATGTGGCCGACATGGGGGAGTGTTTTCTTGTTTCTTCCCCGTCCGTTGTGTGCTTCTGTGATATGCGCTATCTGCCCTGTGGTCGGTCTCCTCGGCATGCCTGTGTTGGTCTATTCTTGGACAATGGCTGTATTCACCGGCTTCTGTCGTAGGGCTGTGGTTTCGGTGTTGGAATGGAAGGTCATTCAGTGCTGTCTGCTCTCCCTTGTGTGGGCGGCAGGCTGCCTTTCCGCTCTGCGTTGGGCCTTGTGTGTGGATGTAATTCTTGGGCCACCTGTTGTCGGTCACCGGGCTCTTTGGTGTTCCGTTTCATGTGTCTTGTTCATATGTGCAGGGTGGTATGGGTTTTTCAGTGTGGTACTGGCGTTCCTCTTCCCGAAGGGGCCCTGCTTCTCCTAGTTGGTGTTGCCGCCGCTGTGTGCTTCGCCATGTTTGTTACACTGGGGTGTGTCCTGCTGTTGCGTGACTTCACTGACATGTGTGCGTCGGTTGTGTGGCGTTGGGTGTTGTCCGTGAATTGGGCGTTGGGGACATGTCTGTGGCAGGCCTGTCACGTGTCATGTGCGTTCGGGGTGGGGCTGGTGTGTGTGCTGCTTGGTTGTGTCCCTGTGTCTGTGTGCGACGCATGCATGGCGCTGCGGTTGGCCTCTGCGTTGTGCGCATGTGTGGCGGCGTCATCGGCGCTTTGGGGCCGTGACGGGGTGGTTGGTTCCTAGTCCCAGGTGGTGTGTACACATGTGTTCCGCGATGTTAGGATTTGGCCTGTGTGTCATATGTGGATGCGATGGTGGATGTGTAGTGTGCACGCGCTGGTGGGGGGTTGTCCGCTTTTTCCGCCCTTGCACTGTGTGCGCTGTTTGCGTGCACTTGTTGTGTGTGTGTCTACCTGCGTCTCCGCGGTACGTTGCGTCCTTGGTGGTGCATCAGCAGAAGCATGGGAAGGGCCTGCAGTGCTGGATTCATGCCCGGGTGCCGCTTCTTCGTTGTCCGTGCTCTGCGTCCGTGTTTCCGCCTCTCTTTCACGTGCGGTGTCTCTTTGCCGTGGGAGCCGTTTGTTTGCGGCATCGTAATTTATGCGCCGGGCGGGACGTGTTTCGTCGGACGGTGTGTGTCAGTTGTGCTGCGCCGCTACGTGTGCGGGCGCACTTTGATGGCGGACGGTGTTGCTGGCTTGCCGGCGGTGTTTGGCCTACTTTTCGCATCGTAATTGTGCGGGCGTGTGGACTGCTGCGTGCCGGCGGTAACTGGTGGTTTTTGCATCCGCCAGCACGGCGGTAGTGCTTCCGCCCGCCATCGTAATGGGCCCCTAAGTAATAAGAAATTAACACAATTAACAATATAAATTATTAAATACAAAAATATGAATTAATTACAATTATTAATTAATTAATTTTTATTAAATTATTTCCCACCCTACTCCCCTACAAACCCACAACCCGCTGCTAAAAAAATGACAAAATTAACATATTTACCAATTAATTATTAATAATTAATAACAAATTAATAACTAATTAATAACACATTAATTAACACAATTAACAATATAAATTATTAAATACAAAAATATTAATTAATTAAAATATTTAATTAATTAATTTTAATTAAATTACTTCCCACCCTATTCCCCTATAAACCCACAACCCGCTACGGAACTAAAACGCAATATTTAATTTCTTAAAATTTAATAATTACTAAAAATGTATTAATAAATATATTATAATTAAATTACTTCCCACCCTATTCCCCTACACCCACAACCCGCTACGGAACTAAAATACGCAAAAATTACTTAACATAAAATTTATTACTTCTAAAAATTTCAAACATACATTAAAAAAAGAAGCTATACTTTTAACACATATACTAAAATACAAAACACTAAAATACATTTCGATATTATTAACAACGATATTTTGACTAACGATATTACTAACTTCGATATTAACAAAAACGATATTTCTTACCTGCATGTCGATATTCTGGTTGACGATATTCTTGCAGGTCGATATTCTTGCAGGTCGATATTCTGTCACATCGATATTATGGCATATCGATATTTCAGCATCGATATTATGACTGCATACCGCTCCAAAGGTAGAAAAGGAATAATTTCCCGCGAAATTTTAAGAGTGTAGAAACAGGATGATGTAAGATGATTGGCATGATCTCTAAAAGATAGCTATCAAATATTGTTCTGAGATTTTTTGATTTAGCCACTGGGCTAGGAACAGCACCCAATTCTTCTGGCCACCAAGATTGGTTCCAAAAAGAGAGATCTGATACGAAGAGAAGAATTTTGGTCTTAGCTGCATTCAATTTCAGTCAATGTTTCCCCATCCATTGAACTACAGCATTAATGCATTTTTTAAAATTCATAGCTACTTCGTCAATATTGTTGGCTATGGGAACAACAATCTGCGTGTCGTCCGCATACGATAGTGTGAAAATTCCAACAGATCTAATCAGACTCATCAAAGGAGCCACATAAATGTTAAACAAGGTGGGATTTATAGAAGAACCTAGTGGAACTCCACAAGGCAAGCTAAAAGAATATGACCTGAAATCTCCTAAACTAACAGACTGTTTTCTTTCCTCCAAAAAGGAGGATAATAGTTGGAAAGCTGTACCATTGACACCTATGTCTAATAGCTGTTGTTTCAAAATTGCATGGCTGACCTTGTCAAAAGCCGGGGATAGGTCCAATAGGACCACTGCAGCTCCATCTCCCCGATTCAGAATTGCCCTAACCTCTTCCGCCACAATAAGTAGGGCAGTTTCCGTCGAGTGGGCTTTCCTGAAACCAAATTGATCCTCATCTAAGATGTTTTGTTGTTCCAGAAACTGAGTGAGACAAAAATTGAGATGTCTTTCCAGAACTTTTGCTTGATAAGGCAATCTCGATATGGGACGATAGTTCTGTTCTTCGGCTGGATCTAAGGATTGTTTCTTAAGAAGAGGTAAAATAGTATCGTTTTTCCATTCCCGGGGATAAATTCCCAATTTTATAATGTTATTAAGCATTAAGGAAAAAGGATGTGCCATCCAGTCCATTATTTTATGCATCAACTGTGGAGGGCAGGAGTCGGACGGAGCACTGGATTTAGTTAATTTAAGGAGCTCCAACATTCGTTCTGGCGAGATAACCCGGAAACTGTCTAGAAACTGTCGACTTTCAGGTTCTTTATAAACCGCCTCAACTTTGTTTTAAAAAAATCCAGCTTAATTCTCACAGAAAAGCTGTGAGGGAGGCTGAGAGGGTGGAATAAGCAGGTCTGATAGATTAGACACTGTCTTGAACAGCTCTCATGGCGAGTTGACCCCCAAACTAATTTTATTAGTAAAGAAGTTGGTTTTCTCATAAATAATTACATTTTTATATTCCTGGAGTTGCTTTTTGTATCTTTCTTTTTCCTCCGGGGCATAGTGTTTCTCCATTCCCTTTCTTTTTGAGACGTAATTGCTCAGAGAACCATGGAGCAGATGGACTTCTTCTGTGACCAATAACTTTCTTCTCTAGGGCTAATGTCATCGTTGCCTCATGCATCCATTTAGAGTAACACGCGGCAGCCCGATCTAGGCTACCTGTTACCACCGGTTGCTGAGTCTCAAGTTTTTTAATTAAATCTTGTTTGTTTATTTTATTCCAAGGCCTAATCAACTTAAACTTATGTTCTAAACTTGTAGCTGTTTTTTTTTGCTTGAAACGAAACTCGAACTGGACCGCCTTATGATCTGACCAAGTAACCTGAAGACTATCATGTAGGACTAAGTCTCGGAAATTCGTAAAGATACCATCAAGCATGTGACCGGCTTGATGGGTGAGAGCAGTGACCATTTGTCTTAGGTCAAAGCGTAACAAATTATCCACAAGAGATGAGGTATCTCAGATGAGACGAGGACCAACATGCTTGTCTATCCACCCATGGTGCATCACTGGTCGTCCTGATTCGCGGCAACTCCTGCTATGTTCTTCACCTCTCAGCAGGAAATCCTGTTCAGCGGTCTTTCACCAATGAAGTATCCAGCCTCCTGGAACTTTCATCAGCTACAGCCTCCAGCCTCGTCCCACTGGAGATCTTCAAATTCCCAAAAAGTGACTCAGGGCCTGATTTAATTCTTGGCAGGACTACAGTCATCCCACCACCGTGGTATTTCCAAGTACTCTGTCAAGCTGATGGCATTCCACCCACCGGATGTGGATGTTGCAGCAATAGATAGTTGTCCACCGCAGCAGCTGTCTTCTCTGCTGGCTCAGAGTACTCTGTCGCGTCATGCTTACAGGTTTGCGCCAAGCCGATGTAGATGTTCCCGTTGTGCTGGCAGTATCCAGGCTGCATCCTGACAGAGTGAGGCCAGGGGGAAATGGAGACAGGTAACTACTACTCATCATTATCTTACTACACATATATGTTGTGTGTCATAATGTATATGTAAGTAATGTGTAATGCCCTTTTTTCATATAAAATTGCACACCAACAACATATACACCCACAAATAAATTTACACCCACATGCACCACAAGCCCAACTCACGAATCATAATGAGACAAGTAACATAGAAGCCTACTTTAGATTCCTGTGACAATGGGGTTGCTGAGCATTATGGTGAAATAGCTGCAGCAAAAGAAGCCCCTGGACAATGGGTTTCAAGACGGAAACAGAAGTCAGAAACCCAAAAAAGTTATGTTTGCACCTTTTTTTCTTCCAGTCCACCAACTCAAGTTTGGAGGTTGCCCTGCAACAGTTGCCTGGACGGAAATGCACATCATAATCGGGATGGCCGGAATCTTGGCTGGACTCCCTCCAACAGCCGCTTCTGCCTATGACGCCGTTGACTCTGGAGAAATGTTCCGTCAGAAGCAGCGGTACTCTGACGGTCTTCCCTCAATAGACTCGCTAACATCTAAATACAGAGGGCAGACCCCAAGTCGGTGGGCGCGAATACCATTCAAAAAGCAATGACGAAATATGATCGCAAACATCTAAATCAGGTCCTCAGTCCGAATGAAGAAATCTATACCACAGCTTCGTCCAGCAGCTCCCAGATGACTGCACACCCTCTTCGGACACCACCTGCAGCCTTGCTCTGTTATTTTAACTTCTCAGAATATTTTTTTCATAATTTCTTCTTAGTCCGAAGGTAAGCACTGACCAGGCCCAATCCATTTCATATCTGATCCACGCTCCATCACGGACGGTCATGTTTTCTACTTTGACCCGGTCTCATGCGACTAGATATCCACGTTGATGCTTGGATCTTTTAAGCACAATATTTTTCCTTAAACTTTAAAAAATCATAACTTTGTTTCTAGTAATTGAATTTTTGTTGTTTTAGTGGCACATGATTCATTACATTTTACTCTATTTTTCTAAATTGGTGTGGGATTTTTCTTGTTTTGTATTTTCACTTTATTGCTGCTTGTGTGCTGCATAAATACTTACACATTGCCTCTAAGGTAAGCTTAACTTCTTTCGTGCCAAGCTATCAGAGGGTAAGCACAGGTACATTTTGTGACTTTTGAGGTTCACCCTGTCAGGGGATGTGGCTGTTGCTTGAGCAGGGTTAACACCTCACTCAACTAACCCCAAATTTCTCACACATCATGATAGGGATGATGCGATTATATTTCTTCAGGTCCTGGATGAGTCATGCTGCAGCATGTAGGATCTCCCTAAGGGGTGACATTCTAAAGCCTGGGAGGCCAAGGAGCAGGGCACTACCAGCATTCAGGTGCACGAGCATGAACACTTGAACAGCAACTCTGAAGTTGTTTTCTGGAAGAAAATATTTAACTTTTTTTGAAGAGAGAGATGGTGCCTGTCTGTCTATATTTTTTCCCAAAAACAGGAAGAGGGAGAGAGAAGCAGAGATTAATTCAGCTTCCCAGATCAGTACTTAAATAATCAAGATGAATGAATCACTTAGGTCATCTTCCAGAGTCTCTTGGAAATTTTTGATGAAGACCCTCAGCCACACTGTCACGGCAGCGGTATATCTTGGTTCTCTGCTTATTTGATTAAGTGGAGTGAACCATCATAGGGTCTTGGCACCTGAGTGTCCCATTCTCCAGGTGTTCATCATCCTCCACCAGGAGGGAGACTGTCTGGTATGCGACTGTCGTGAATGCGAAGAGTGTTGGAATAAAAAAGTTGTTAAAAGTATCTTCTCTCCTGTGTAGTTTGTTTTTATTTACACTGGGGAGGGATAAGGTTAAATAAGTGGGCGGTGCTTAGTTGGATGATTATAGGTCCAATGCACCTGGTGAATGGTTGGTCGACATGTTTCAGCCTATGACACCCATGTGGGTCGGATGGCTTTCTTCAGGACCAGAGGATCTAACAGTCTCGAATATTGAGGGGCTGTGCATGTGGTATGTAAGGTGAGTGGATTCGCTCACCCTAATAGGTCAACAGGTTGTATTCAATGCGGCTTGTAATCCTGTCGTGTGGGATTCATATTGAGTACCTGCCATACGAACCCATACGGCAGGATGACAAGCCACAGTGCCGGCTTCATGGAACTGAGACACCCGCATAGATTCTAGCAATAGACCAAGTAAGGGCCTATTACCACATGTCTACAACAGGCATTAAATACAACCTGTTGACCTATTAAGGTGAGCGAATCCACTTATCTTACATACCACATACACAGCCCCTCAATATTCGAGATGGCTGGAACCTCTGGTCCTAAAGAAAGTCATCCGACCCACATGGGCGACAAAGGCTGAAACATGTCGACCGACCACAAGGTGCATTGGACCTATAATAATCCAATTAAACACCACCCACTTTTTTAACCTTATCCCTCCCCGTGAAAATAAAAATAAACTACACAGGAGAGAAGATATTTTTAATAATTTTTTATTCCAACACTCTTCCCATTCACGACTGTTGCATACCAGACAGTCTCCATCCTGGTGGAGGATGATGAACACCATGAGAACGGGACACTCAGGTGCCAAGACCCTATGATGATTCACTCCACTTAATCAAATAAGCGGAGAACCAAGATATGCGGCTGCCGTGACAGTGTGGCTGATGGTCTTCATCAAACATTTCCAAGAGACTCTGGGAAACGACCTAAGTGATTCATTCATCTTGATTATTTATGTCTATATTTTTTGGCAATGTATTCCTTGAGGGTGACATTTTTATCAGGGTGAATCCAAGTGGCCTGGAATTCGGTGAAAATTTGGGTTTGAAGATGTCAAGGTTCATGTCATTGAGCCAGGTTTGTACAGATTCTGGGTTGTTGTTGTTTGCAATTCTGTCTTAATTGGGTTGAGTTTCAGACAGGTGCTCAATATCCATATCTGAGTGATGTGCAGGAAGTGTATGAGGTATTGGATGTCTAAAACAGAGGAGACTTTCAAGTACAGTTGTGTATCATTGGCATATTGGTTATTTTGATGCTGCTATCTGTTTGAATTGCACCCAGCTGCTACATTTTTAAGGTTGAAGATGACAAGAGACAATATGGAATCCTGGGGGACTAAGCAGGTGAAGGTCTTCTTTTGTAAGCTGAAGTGTCCACGTGAAAACACTGCCGTTTGGTGGAATTGAAACGTTAAATTAATTACTAAATAACAGGGACACCACAATAAAGAAATCAAATTGTGATTGCAACACAACCACCACAGGAAAACACAACACTTCAAAATAATGATGCGCAATAGAATAACAGCACACAAAAACAATATCACCACCACTACTAAATACTTCACAACAAATATCCACAAGCATTCTGGCTACACATTACCACCCTTATAGATCTGCTTTATTGATACAGTGGGAAAAAGATGCTTGCACAAAGCACTGCCTTAATATATCACAAATTGTATGAAATAGCACCAGTCTCAGTTTCTTTACAGTCTATGCTCACATAATTGAAGGTTTCCTGGTGTTACCATTAATCATTAAATCATTCCTATTACTTATCTCCCAGGAATTTGCCCAATCTCAACTTTAAATATAAAACTAGACTGTCTACAAGAGTAGCAAGACATTCTACCTCATATTCTTAACAGCTGTTCTATGTTTCACACTTGAATGCTGAGAACACTGATTTGTCTCCTTTTAAATGGCATGAATACAGTCCTTAGCCATTTTATGTCAATCGGAGGGGTTCATGGATGGCCAGATAACAAAGTTAATCTTTCCCCTCAGACTCAGTCTTCTTCATCCACACTAAATGAACATATCTTCTTGAGGCTGAATTTACACAGCCCCAACAATGTTCTCTAGTGTCAATCACCCATCCTGAATTAGTATTCAAGATGGGGAATCCCTAAGGGACAGCTGGAAGAACATGTTGCTTCATGATATTCAAAATTAGATGCATCAATAATAAACCAAACATGTAGGTAAATACGAAGACACCCATCACATTTGCTTTAACATTAGTGGCAGTGTCCATCTTCATGTCTCCTTTTCCAGTCAGAGGTACTAACCTTAAACAGTTAAAATAACACATTCATTTAGGTTTTGTGAAGCCAAACATAGTAATCTTGTTTTTCTGTGTATTGACGGATAAACAGTTTCAACTACAAGACAGGTTAATACAAAACAGATTTTGGGAACTAATGGGGTCCCAATCCAGCAGAAAAATGACATCAATACACAGTAAAGTGTTGACAGAAAAGCAACTAAAAGTTCAGGAGGAAAATTTCTCTCTACTCTCAGTGAGCCTGGCAGATCTATCAAACTGAAAAAAGTGGATGAGAGTTTAAAGGCAACAGTTAACCCAGGTTTATGCTGTTAAATATAGTGGTTTTGTCCTGGCACTAGCTTACACTACAGCATCTTTGCATGTTTATTTATTCACTGGCTCTTCTAATATTTGCCTCCTTCCCTAACCAGTCAAAATCCTAGAAAAAGCCATAAACAAGTGCCTCTCCGACCACCTCACCAAAGACCAGATTCTCAACACCACACAATCAGGATCCCGACCCAACAACAGAATTGAAATTTCCCTTATAACAGCAATGGATAACATCTGAATGATCCTCAACAGGGGGTAAACTGCAGCCCTCATCCTTCTAGACCTTTCAGCATTCTTGAACACAGTCTCCAATCCCATAATAATCCAACAGCTCCATGGAGCATGCAACCAGAGACTCGCCCTTGAATGGATCTCCTCATTCCTCAGTGCAAGAACCGAGTCAACATGCACCCCTACGCCTCTGAAACACGAGATCTTATTTGTGGAGTCCTACAAGGTTCTTCGCTATGTCATGTGGCCCATAGGGACATTGTCGTTTTTCACTAAGTTAGCATGAGCACGTCGCAGCTTGCCTGCTGCTTTTGCGCAAGGTACCACATGTTTATATTTTTGCAATATTTCAATGACTGCTTTCACATGAGGACTCATCGCTGGGTTCTCTCTCTGCATGTTCCTGGGATTTTGACTGAACATAATTTGCAAGGTCGAACAACAATGCCGCTTGTTATTTTGTTCTGGCCAGACCATAGCCAAAACATACTGATGCAGCTGTTGTTTGGACAACGCACTTGGGTTTTTAGTGGGGTACACGAATAGGTGACAGACACTTGGAGAGGGACCTATGATGTAGATCTACGATCTATAGGCTAAGGTATGGGGTCTGCTGACAAAGCCCAGAGATCTTCTATTATATAATAATACTTCTTCTTAGCAAGGGGAGGGAGGTTAGGCACTATAGTCTATTCTCCATTGTCTTTTTATGATGATATCTCCCTGCGTGAATATGAACTAGCTGCTATGCTGACTATATTTGAACTATAAGTAATCAACATAAGAGTGATTCCAGAAAGGAAGAAGAGCTTGCAAGAGGAGTCACTCCTGTTTCTTAAAAGAACCCTCACTCACCAACCTAGTTGGTGACATGCTTCATCATTGGGTTCCCACCAGAGAGGCCGAATGCCTCTCTGGTGTGCTACGACGCCTGATTACAGCGGAGCAGGATTTATTTGTGTAGAAGTGCAATCAGTGGAGGTGCAGAAGTTAAAATTGCCTGTACTTATCCTAAACAATTTTATTAGTGGAGAAGTAGGGCAAGATTAAAACGAAGTGGATGTATAAAACTGGTTAAATTGACCAGTCACATCCCAAAGTGGTAGTGAAAAAACGTGGTCTACATGTTTCAGCCTCCTAATGCCCGTAGCGAGGCTTTCTTCAGGACCAATGCCACGGCGGTATGCACACGCTAAGGTGCACCCAGACCTGTGACATACAACACCGCACAACTTATGGTTAATGAGATGCCTTCAGGATTTTCTGAAAGCAACGTGATTCTGAAAAACAAAACACACATAGAGACAGACATGCCATATTACAGGTTTTGTACAGAAAATGCAGAACCGCAGTGTGGGTGATATCTCTCATGCTGCCATGCGTGCTCTTCTGGGTTTGTCCATAAGTCATATACTGTGACCTTTGGTAGTGGTAGAATAAGTGCGTGGATTTGTAGCACTTACTGCGGTCGGATTTCAAGTGGACTATATGTTGCCCAGGCGATAATTTGCCGGTCCGAAAAAGTGCAACTTGCGCTCAAGTCCTGCACGCTGGTTCTGGCATTGCCGGTACGTGTAAATGAACGCTACGGGCATTAGGAGGCTGAAACATGTAGACCACGTTTTTTCACTACCACTTTGGGATGTGACTGGTTAATTTAACCAGTTTTATACATCCACTTCACTTCGTTTAATCTTGCCCTACTTCTCCACTAATAAAATTGTTTAGGATAAGTACAGGCAATTTTAACTTCTGCACCTCCACTGATTGCACTTCTACACAAATAAATCCCGCTCCGCTGTAATCAGGCATCGTAGCACACCAGAGAGGCATTCGGCCTCTCTGGTGGGAACCCAATGATGAAGCATGTCACCAACTAGGTTGGTGAGTGAGGGTTCTTTTAAGAAACAGGAGTGACTTCTTCCTTTCTGGAATCACTCTTATGTTGATTACTTGTTTATCCAATATTAAGGGGACCAAGAGTGGCTCCACTTACTTTCCCTTTCTCACTTGTTGATTTGCTATATCTAGGCAGCGTGCAGCTGCGAGAGTATACGAGTGAGGTGAACCACTGACTATCATAGGCATCAACATGGATAAGTCACACACACTAGCCCTAGTAGTTAACTAGGGATGGGAACTAGAGGCACAGGGCCTAGGGACTAGCCAGCCTCCAATACGATATATGAACACAAATGGGGCTGTCCCTAGTTGGGATTCCTACAGGGTTTCTAGAGATGCATGTCCAGTGGGGGCCTCTCACAAAAAGTGAAGGACTGGCCTCACACACCACCTGGTGTCATGCTTCATCATAGGCCGTCCTCGCCCTCTAAAAACTCCGTTTGATAGAGGGCGGGCATACACCTGGCGACAGGGATGCACTTCTAAAACTAAGTGGTGGCCCGTGAAATGGTGAAAAGTGATCTAAAAACCATTACATTTGTCATTAAACTAATTTAATTAAAGGAACAAACGTATGGTATTAAAAGAAATGGGCGGTGATTTGGGAACTCATTATCCCTTCACCGTGCTAAAATTGGTCAACATGTTTCTGCTTTAAGGTCCCCGAAGTGTACATAGCATTCTTCAGGACCAAATGATGGTAATGGGCTCCGCCTTTTTACACAAGGTGTATAAAGGATCTACCACTAAAAGACCGGGGGTTGTAAGGATCAATCACCCCGTAAGTGTAGTACTGAATGCGAGAATATCTGTAGGAAAAAGGGGGACAAAAACACATACATACCGAAGGTGTAAGTATCATGGTTGCAAAATTGCTTTACATACATCACCACACTTGAAGCACGCATGGTGGTATCTAAGTGAAACACATGTCATTCATACGTGTCAACACTTATAATGAGCGAAAAAACATGTCTCTCGCCGCTTACCCTAGAACACTATCCTACTTACTCCATGGGAGGTCGAGGGTGGAAGAGCCTACTGTGACATTCTGAAAAGAGAGAGACACATGGAATCATAGCCTAGTACTGGCAAATTAGGACTATGATAGGGAGACAAACGTGCCCATACTGGCACGTAATTCTAAAAAGAGGTGCATTCCTTGTTGGAGGGGTGGAATTGCACCCAAAGCGTAAAGATCCGCTCTTTCATTCATCCAAAACACACACATTCTCTTACTGTCATCTTCAGCGCCCAAAGGTCTTCTGGTAAATAATGCACCTCGAATTTTCTTAGAAGATGCTACTTTCAGAAAAGAATGGGCCCAAATTGCGTGGCACTGTACCCACAACTGGTTAGTGCTGATTATAAAAACTGCATTAAAACTATCTGACGTCATGCTAGTGGAGATACAACTTACTGAGAGCCATTTTAAGACGACACTGACTTCTTATAAAAAGAAATTGGATGAACTCAACATAGAGTTGAACGAGTATAAAGAGAACCTGACACAATCAAAAATTCAGAAGTTCCAGAAAGACCTCAAGCGTTTCTCGTTCAATAAGGTCTATCCCTATGCAGACCCTGATTAGACCCCTCCCTCTAAAAACACAAACAACGCAGACCTCTCTGAGGATGACGCCTCCACAAATAGCGGTTCCAGTGGGGGGAGTTACAAACCCAGGCAGAGGGGGAGGAATAGGTACCAAAACCAACATCAACCCTGGCCCCCTTTTCCATCAACGGGGGTAGTGGCTTTCCAAACCATTTTCCACACCATCAATACCCAATGATGGGCTGGAACCCAGCCTTTATGCAGGCCCCACTTTTCCTCAGAACACATATAGGCCCCCTTTTTTAGAGAGGGGCAGGAGGGGAAGAGGGAGAAGAAGAGGGAGAAACCAAGTCCACTGGGAACAAGAAGACCCGGTAGGGAACAACACTCGCAGCAAGTCCCGAGAGCAGCAGGCAGGGACCTATCTTCGTCACCTTCCTTATTTTGATGCCATGAGCCATATGATTACGTATCGCTTATTTTAAATAGTCATGTTCACCCCTTTTTTAACTGTTCATTTACACGTACCGGCAACGCCAGAACCGGCGTGCAGTACTTGAGCGCAAGTTGCACTTTTTTGGACCGGCAAATTATCACCTGGGCAACATATAGTCCACTTGAAATCCGACCACAGTAAGTGCTACAAATCCACGCACTTTTTCTACCACTACCACCATAGGTCACAGTATACGACTTATGGACAAACCCAGAAGAGCACGCATGGCAGCATGAGAGAAATCACCCAAACTGCGGTTCCGCATTTTCTGTACAAAACCTGTAATATGGCATGTCTGTCTCTATGTGTGTTTTTTTTTCAGAATCACGTTGCTTTCAGAAAATCCTGAAGGCATCTCATTAACCGTAAGTTGTGCGGTGTTGTATGTCACAGGTCTGGGTGCACCTTAGCGTGTGCATACCGCCGGGGCATTGGTCCTGAAGAAAGCCTCGCTACGGGCATTAGGAGGCTGAAACATGTAGACCACGTTTTTTCACTACCACTTTGGGATGGGACTGGTCAATTTAACCAGTTTTATACATCCATTTCACTTTGTTTTAATCTTGCCCTACTTCTCCACTAATAAAACTGTTTAGGATAAGTACAGGCAATTTTAACTTCTGCACCTCCACTGATTGCAGTTCTACACAAATAAACTCTGCTCCGCTGTAATCAGGCGTCGTAGCACACCAGAGAGGCACTAGGCCTCTCTGGTGGGAACCCAATGACGAAGCATGTCACCAACTAGGTTGGTGAGTGAGGGTTCTTTTAAGAAACAGGAGTGACTCCTCTTGCAAGCTCTTCTTCCTTTCTGGAATCACTCTTATGTTGATTACTTGTTTATCCAATATTAAGGGGACCAAGAGTGGCTCCACTTACTTTCCCTTTCTCTCTTGTTGATTTGCTATATATTTGTACTATGCATTTTCCTGCTTGTTGTGGCACGTTTCCAGCATGTTAGGGCACGTTAGTTAAAATAAATATTTTAAACTGTTTCGTGTCTCTGTCAGATCTTAGTGGGGACAAGTACAATAGTGTGAGAAAAAGGGTGTGTCTTGTTACCACGATTCCTGAAAGATCTGGGAGTGTTGTGTTCTGGGGTGTCTACTCATTTGTTTCTCTTGGAGTGAGTAGGAGAGCAAGTGAGACACTATAGCTAGTCGGTACTGGGCTGGTGGGTACTAAGGTGGTAGGAGGACTCAGTCCCTTTACACCAAGGTCCCAAACACCTAACACCAGGAACAAGTTCACCACATGCATGACAGAAGTGACCACCTAGATAAAATCCTATTGCCTTAAATTGAACTCGGACAAGACTGAGGTGGTAGTCATCTGGAAGAATGCCTTGTGTATCCCTCAGACCTTGCACCTACTCTCACGCTCTGCTAGCAAGCAATAAACGTAGGAACCATCATAGACAACTAGCTGGACATGACCGTCTAAGTCAACACAGTGGTCACTGCCTGCTTTAACACATTAGGGATGCTGAAGAAAATCTTCAAGCGGCTACCAGACAACACCAGGGAAATGATCACCCAAGCTCTCATCACCAGCAGACTCAACTATGGAAAAACCCAGTCCACAGGAATTACCAACCCGCTCATAAGACCATCCAAAATGCAGTAGGCAGATTAGTCTTCAGCCTCTCATGCTGAGCCCACATCACAGCATGCCTTAGCGAACTCCAATGGCTCCTAATACACAAGCGCAAACCAACAAATTAACCGGTGCTCAACCCTCTGGTAGCTTGGCATAGAGCAGTCAGGTCGAGCTTAGAGGCAATGTGTAAAGTATTTATGCAGCACTTCAAACAGTAATAAAGTAAAAACACAACAAAAAACATCCCAAACCAATTTAGGAAAATAGAGTAAAATCCAGTAACTGAATCAAGACCAAAACAACACAAATCCAATCAGTAGAACGAGAGATATGCAATTTTAAATTGTACGTGAAAATAGCACCAAAAATCCCAAAGCTACACTTGTGGCTATCTGCTCCAGCAAAGCCGGGATAAAGTCACATGCTCAGGCCGACCACAGGTTAGCCCCACTGGAATGTCACCTTTTCAATCCAATGCAAAGAGTCCTGTTCAAGGTGGAGGAGGCCATGAGGAGCAAATAATTGTCACGGACATTCGTCAGTGTAGTTTGAAGAGCAGGCCTAGCGTTGTGGATGGTCGTTGCTGTAGCACAAAGATCACAAGTGGGCAGGCCAGAGTTTCACAGTGGTACTCTCCATGAGCGGCTGATGCTGTAGCGGGAAGAGTCAAGTTCATGGAACTTTGTATTGGCTGGCTATGTGAGCAGCAAGGTTTTGACACCAATGGGTCAATTTGCAGTCACAAAGAACCCAAAATCTTCAAATCAGCATCTCTCAGACCACACCAAGGGCACAGGACCAGAGTGGCACTACTTGGGAGTAAGGGATTTGCTCCGTCTGGGTGCTAGTCGGGTGGTTATGAGCCTAATATGTCAGTGTGGCTGTGAATAGGAGGTCAGCTGACTAGCCCTTGGAATCACTCTGGGAGTCCTGAAATCAAGTTAAGGTGCAATCCCTCTGACTCAGCCAGGAGGATAGCAGGACAGCAGAGCAGCAATCCAGCAAGACAGCAGTCAGTCAAGGCACAAATACAGCAGGGCAGCAGACCAGCAGAGTGGCAGTCCATTCAACAGCAGAGTAGCCCTTCTTCCTGGCAGAGTCTCCACAGGTGCGAAAGTGTGCTGGAGAGCTGGTGTCTGAGGTCGGATATTTATACCTGGGTCTTCCTTTGAGGTGGGAGACGTTTTTGGCAATTTCCTTTTGAGGTGGACAGGTTTCCTGCCTCACCTGCCCTGGCTCCAGACTAACTACAGGGGGTATGCAGCCCTTTGTTTGGAGGCAGGATACAGTCTATTCAAGTGTTAGTAGGGCTGTGTCCAGCTCTGCCCTCCCATCCTGCCAATAATGGCCCATCCAGGTACACCTAAGCACTCTATTGTGTGTAACTGTCTAGGAGGAATACACATAGCCCAACTGTCAGCTTCACTAGTCACATGTAGCAGAGACAGGTTGAAGGTACCAACTAGTTAGGACAAGAAAATGCTTACTTTCTTAATTTTGCATTTTCAGAATTGTGATTAAAAATTTGACTTTACCATAAAAGAGGACTTTTAATCGAGTTTTTTAGACACCAAACTGGACCTGTCTACCAGCTCCCAAATGGAAGTTACATCTTATTAAGTGTAATAAGGTAACTCTAATGTTGTTTAATGGGAGAGGTAGGTCTTTCAATAAGTGAAAAACAAATTAAAGGGTTTTTTACTACCAGAAGATGAAAAACCTAAAAGCACATGTCCAACTTTTTAAATAGACTGCAGACTTTCCTCTGGGATGTTCAGTGCTTACCCTAGGGTTAACTTATATGGGTTAAAAAGGAAGGCAGGGCCTGACAAAAGGCTTATTTTGCCAGATCAACACAGCAGTTTAAACACTGCACAAACAGGCTGCAATGGCAGGCCTGAGACATGCTTGAAGGGCTACTTTTGTGGGTGGCACAATTAGTGCTGCAGGCCAACTAGTAACATTTAATATACAGGCCCTGGGCACATGGTGTGACACTTTACAAGGGACTTACAAGTAAATAAAATTGGTCAATTGGGTGTAAGCCAATTCTACCATGTTTTAAGGAGTAAGCACATGCACTTTAGCATTGATTTGTAGTGGTAAAGAGCACAGAGTCCTAAACACCAACAAAAACGGCTTCAGAAAACAGGAGTTTGAAGGCAAAAAGTTTGAGGAATGACCCTTCAGAAAGGGCCAAGTCCAACAATACCATAATGTGTGTTACTCAAGCAAACTTGCAAATAGATCCATTAAACTTTCACTGCTGTTTGTGCACAGTCTGCAAGTTGTTGGAACATGCATTTTCTGGTCAGTTTGAATTTCAGGAGTAAGGAAAGAGAAGAACCAGAGGCACGGTGGATAGCTAAAACCTGTCTTCGCTAATTGATGTGTCCAATTGTGTGTAGTAAAACAGAGACAACATTTATACTTAATCTTTCCTGCATGATTTGGAGGACAAAAAGCACAAAATACTGTGACTAGTATTCTCTTTATAAAGCTATTTTGATATCATCCTCCAATGACTGAGAGGAGTAGCTGCTATAGTGCGGATATGATGTGGCCATCTTGGTCTTCTATAACACCTCAACCTGCTTACAGCTTTGTCAGTCTCAGAACAAACTTCTACCTCAAACTCCCTGAAGCTCTTTCAGAGGAAGGTGATACCTGTACGTGCTTGTTGTTCTGATTGAAGAGAGAGAAGCTCTGTAATCTCTGCTAAAGTGGTCACAATCAAGAAAAGCAGTTGGTGGCCACACACCTATTATCAAGTATTAAGTGGTGCACTGCACAGCATGACGTTTCATTGAATCATTCACTGGTACATCAATCTGTAGGGATGATGCTTCTCACTGTATTTAGCAATCACCACCCTTCAGATGATAAGGTTTCTAAATAGCACCTCGATGCAAAGTAGAGAACAATAGGCTGCCTAGGTTGTTTGATTTACAAAACAAACTGATGTCATGCATACAACGTTTTCATATACAAGTGGTATTTTAATTACACAAGTGTTTGTAGTATTCCATCAGCAAATAATTTGTACCAAAACTGCTTATCACCCATGAAGGTATCCAGTCGCTGGTGGTTGCTGCTGCTGGCTGTAGTTAGTTAAACAGCAAGGTTTACAGACCATTTCTGAATTCCTGCGAGGTGGGGGAGAGCCGGAGGTGGAGGGGAAGGCCGTTCCAGGTCTTGGCAGCCAGGTAGGAGTAGGAGCTGCCACTGTTCCTGCTTCAGTGAATGCGGGGAGTGTGGGCAAAGGAAAGGAAGGCGGAGAGCAGTTGTCTGAGGGGTTGATGGAAGTTTAACCTGTGGTTGATGTAGGCTTGTCCTTGGTTGTTCAGGGCCCTATAGGCATGGATTAGCATTTTGAACAGCATCTTTTGTGGACGGGAAGCCAGTGAAGTGCACTGAGGTGAGGGGTGAAGATTTTCTGGAGCATGCAGAGAGTAAGGAAGCAGGCTGAGGATACTGCGTTTATCTGTTTTTTCATGATGAGTTTGCTGTCTAGTATGACGCCTATGTTCCTGGCATGTTCTGTGGGTGTGGGTGAGGTTCCAAGCTCTGTTGGCCACCAGGGGTCATCCCACATGGATGTGTTCCTCCTGAAGACGAGTAACTCTGTTTTGTCTGTGTTGAATTTGAGGCAGTGGTTTGCATCCAACTGGTGATGCTGGTCATGCACAGGTGGAAGTTGGCCTTGGTGTTTGCAGGGTGTGCAGATAGGGAGAGGATGAACTGAGCGTTGTCAGGGTATGATATGATATTCATACCATAGGTCATGACCAGATGGACAGAGGGGCCAGATAGGTGTTGAACAGGTTGGGGCTTAATGAGGTCCCTTAGGTGATGGCACATATGATGTCCTTTGGGTCCGAGGTGTAAGGTGGAAAGCGAACCCTACGAGTTCTTCCAGTGAGGAAGGATGAGATCCATTTGAGGGCATCCTCTTGGATTCCTATCAGCTGGAGTCTGTTTAAGGGGGCGTAGTGGGATATGGTGCTGAAGGGTGTATCGAGGTCGAAGCGGGTAAGGGCTACCCCCTGGTCTAAAAGAGGCCTGATGTCATCTGTGGCTGCGATTAGAGCAGTTTCTGTGCTGTGATTTAGGCGGAACATGGATTGGAAATGGTCCAGGAGGTCGTTGTTCTCTAGGTGGTTGGTGAGTTGGTGGTTGATTGCTTTTTCCTGAACTTTAGCAGGAAAAGGGAGCAGGGAGATGGGCTAGTAGTTCTTGAGCGCTTCTGGGTCTGCAGATGTTTTTTGAGGAGATGTTTGACTTCCGCATGTTTCCCTTCCTTTGGATGGCAGAGGTGATGGAGGCGTTTGAAAAGGTGGTGTGTTCTATGCTGATTGTGTTGTTCCCCAGGTTAAACATGTGGTGGGAGCAGGGGTCCCTGGGGGGCTGCTGAGTGGATGGAACTCATGATGGTGGAGGTGGTCTGCATGATGAATTGGTCCCAGGTTATAATACTTGGGTTTGAGTGGGAGTCGGTGAGATTGAGGAGACTGTGGATTAACCCTGGGCGGTGAACTCCGCTCCGCTCGCGGAGTTTGCGGAGTTTTCTGCACTCCGCATTACGCGGAGATTGCGGAGTTCCGAAAAACTCCGCTTCGCGTTGCAGAGCGGAGTTTTTTTCCTCGCTCGCGTTCATCAACGTCAAGTTGGTGACCGCGAGCGAGGAAAATCAACCTCCCGGCGAAATTTTTCCTCGCTCGCGATCGTCAACATCAAGTTAGTGAGCGCGAGCGTGGAAAATCAACATCCCGGCGAGATTTTTCCTCGTTCGCGATCGTCAACATCAAGTTGGCAAGCGCGAGCATGGAAAATCAACATCCCAGCGATATTTCTCAACGCGGGGGGGGGTCAGGTTTCTCATTGCGAGTGGTCGCGTATGCTCGCGACCGCTTGCGTTAAGAAACTGCCCGTTCGCGTTGAGAAAGCTGCTGCTCGAGTAAAAATCTACTCGAGCGGCAGAAAAGGAAAGCTTGCGCTGTGCATGGTGCCGTTCGCAATGATTGCACAGCGCCGACAAGCATCCGGCACTGTGCAATCACCGCGAACGGCATTTTTCTATTATACTCCGCCGCTCGCGGAGCTCTGCGTAGTGCGACAGAGGTTTTTTTGCACTTCGCGGTGTTCCGCGTAGTGCAACTCCGCGAACTCCGCCCAGGGTTACTGTGGATGCTGGCAATGGGCGGTTGGGTGTTTTTTGTAGATTGTGGAGATCTTGCTGTGAAAGAAGTCTGTTAAAGTGTTGCAGAGATCTTGAGATGGGGTGATGGTGTTCTCTGTTGCTGAGGGGTTGGAGAACTCTTTGATGATGCTGAAGAGTTCTTTGCTGTGGTTGGAGCTGACTTCAAGGCGGGCAGTCAGGGTGCCCTTTTAAGCATCTTTCAAGTGTTGGTGGTAGTTGTTGAAAGTCAGTTTAAAGGTCGCCTGGTTGTTTGGCTCTTTGCTGGCACACCAGATCCTCTCCAGTCATTTGCAGTTGTGTTTGGTGGATTTAAGTTCTGGGTGAACCAGCTGGAGTGTTTGGTGGGTCTGCCTGACTTGGCAGGGTTGAGGGGGTTTGGTGATTTATTAGTTGAAGTTTTTGACAGCCACCTCGAGGGTGGAGGTGGTGTCCGGCGTTGAGGTGCTGAGGGTGTTGGTCCATAGAGTTTTGGTTACCTTGCTTCAGTTCCTGTGGGAGGCACTGGTCTGGTTGGTGGCGGTGTCAGGGTGGCTGTGATGAAGTAGATGATTGAGTGATCTGACTAAGTGATTTTAGAGCTAAGGCTGTACCTGATTCTGTTGCTGGATGTGAAGATGGGGTACAGCGTGTGTCTGGCGATGAGCATTGGGTGAGGCCGAGGTTGTTCATGCTCTCGAGTAGGTTGGCTGTGGTGGCATCGTTGGGGTTATTGATGTGGAAGTTGAGGTCTCAGAGTAAGATGACATTCTTGGAGTTAATGTCCAGAGGGGTGATGAAGTCGAAGATGGCCTCCCATTAAATGGAGTGTGGGCCTGCTGGTCTGTGTGCAAGGGTGCCTCTGATGGTGGTCTTGCGTCTGTGTTGAGTTGGAAGTTGAGGTGTTCCATGATGGGCGTGGTGTTGTCAGTGGTGGCTGTGCAGCAGAGGGATTCTTTATGGATGATGGCTATTCCACCTCCGTGTTTGTTGATGCAGTCCCGGTGTATGATCTTGTATTTATTCGGTGTGGCGGTGGCGATGTCAGGTGCCTATGCAGGGTTTAGCCAGGTCTCGGTGAGGAAAATAATGTCAGGGGTGAAGAAGGTGATGGTGCCCCACATCTTGGTGGCATGTTTTCTGGAGCAAACAGGAGTTTATCAGGAGGCATTTGAGGGTTCCTGGCTCAGTGGTGGTGGGTTAGCGCCCATGAGTGGGACTTCTGATGTCACAGGAGAAGGGCAGTGACATCAGGAGAAAGGTCCTACCTTTGAGCGTAGAGATGCATGGCTGCTGTTGTCATTGTGGGATCCAGGGTTCAGGCTGACATTCAGTGCTGGTGTAGCTGTGGATGGGTGAAGATCCAGGGTTCCTGATGCTGGGTGCGGTCCAGATGCGGACAAGTGCAGATGGGTGCAGACTGGCTTGCATTTGGTGCACCATCGGCATAGCTGCGCTGCGGCCTCCATTAAGTTGGTACCTGGGAAGTGGAGTAGAGCTGGGCAGGGTCACCGAGAAGTGGGAAGGATAAACGGGCGGCAAAACAAAACAGCGTTGTTAAGGGGGGTGTTAGAAATGGGGATCTCTAGTTGGCAGAGGTAGGTACCTTTATCCAAATAGGGACCCTTGCTTCTGGTCAGAGTATGGGGGATACACACTTTAGATAACCCCTTCTCACCCCCTGGGTAGCTTGGCATGAGCAGACAGGCCTATCCCAAAGGCAATGTGTAAAGTATTTGTACTCAAAACACACAGTAATACAGTGATAACACCACAAATGAACACCACACAAGTTTTGAAAAATAAAGTATCTTTATCTAAACTTAACAAGTCCAAAACGACTAAAATCTAACATACAAGTATTAAGAATATGACTTTAAAAATGTTTTAAGCAACTGGGTCCATAGAAAACGATGGATTTGTGATTTCTCTCAAAGTACCTGTAGTTGCGACAAAATTCACAAGGCCAAACAGCTGCATAGATAGGAAGTGTCGAGAGCACAAAGAGATGTGTCAGTTCCTGAGACCATGGGGAGGCAATGCAACAGTTCTACTGCACGCAGGAGAAGTGATGCGTTGTGTCCATTCTGTAGGGGGAAGTGATGCGTCAACTCAAAGACCATTCTTGTCAGCGGGCAATGCGTAGGGAAAACTTGCCGCACAGGTACGATGCGTGGAAATCCGGGATGCAGGGGCAATCGATGCGGCGACGAGGAACGGTGCTGTGTCGGTTTCTTTAGCCGCGATCCCTCGATGTGTTGGTTCTTGCAGCGGTGACAGGGGCTGCGTCAGTTTTGGCAGTGGCGTGGCGATGCGTGGAGATTATTCTCGTACAGCGGTGCTGTTTCAAAAAAAACAGCCGCAAGAAGAGCGATGCGTCGATTTTCTTGTATTTGCATTGCTTTTCTAGCTCCCAACAGCAGGAACAACCTCCTGAGGCCCAAAACAGTCACAGGCACCTCTTGGCAGGTCAGAACTCCCAGAAAGGAAGTTCAGGGGAGCTGGGGGTGAATTCTTTGTGTCCCTGAGACTTCAGAATAGGAGGCAAGCTCTACTCAAGCCCTTGGAGATCTTCTTCAAGCAGGAAGGCACAGCACACAGCAAAATCCTTGTTATTTCCTTGGCATAAACAGCTACTGCAGGCCAACCCCAGACAGCACACAGCAAAGGGGCAGTACTCCTCCTCCAGTTTCTCCAGCTCTTTTCTTGGCAAAGGTTCCGCTTGATTCCAGAAGTAGTCTAAAGTTCTGGGGTTTTAGGTCTAATACTTATACCTCAAAATGTCTTTGTTCTCTTTGTGCAAGGGTCTCTGAGCCCAGTCCAAACCAGTTCTGTCCTCACTGGTGCAGTATGACCACAGGGGGTGGAGACAGCATTGTGCAAGGGAGACAGGCCCTATTCAGGTGCAAGGAAATCTCCTCCCACTACTCTAAATGCAGCCGAGCCCTATTCAGCTCAGCTCTGAGTCATCCAGGAAGGGCCAGACACACTTCAACCCCCCCAGTGGCTGTCTACAGTGAATACACATCCCCAGCCCCTGCCACTCCAAAACCAGACAGTCAATACACAAACAGGCAGAGGCACACAGAATGGTTAAACAAAAAAATGCCTACTTTCTAAAAGTTGCATTTTCAAACACACAATTTAAAAACCGTCTTTACTAATAGATGTGTTATTAAATTCTGAGTTCAGAGAGCCGAAACTTTATTTCTCTATCTTGTCCTAATGGGAAGTTATACTTGTAAGATGTTACAAAGTATTTCCCATTCTATCCTATGGGGCAAGATAACCTTTCAATAGCGAAAAACGAAATTGGCAGTATTTCACTATGAGGACATGTCACACACACCAGTACATGTCCTACCTTTCACATACACTGCACCCTGCCCAGGGGGTACCTTGGGTCTACCATAGGGGTGCCTTGCATGTAAGAAAAAAGAAGTTTAGGGCCTGGCAAGTGGGGGCACTTGCCAGGTCGACATGGCAGTTAACAAACTGCACACAGACACTGCAGTTGCAGGTCTGAGATACCTTTTTAGGGCTACACATGTGGGTGGCACAATCAGTGCTGCAGGCCCACTAATAGCATTTGATTTCCAGGGCCTGGCGCACTCAGTGCACTTTACTAGGGGCTTATCAGTAAATCAAATATGCCAATCATGGATAACCAATCATGTTCGCAATTTACAGAGAGAGCATATGCACTTTAGCACTGATCAGCAGTGGTAAAGTGCCCAGAATCCTATACCAACAACAACAGGTCAGGAAAAAATAGGAGGAAGAAGCAAAAGGTTTGGGGATAACCCTGCAAAAAGGGCCAAGTCCAACAGGGGGAAAAAGAGTGATTGACTTGGAGAAAAAATGAGCAGTTAGGTAGGAGGCAAAATGAGGAAAACAAGTGGTTAGGAAGGAGACAAAATGAATAAAAGCATGTTTAAGGAGAAAAAGACGTGATTCATTTTCATGGAAAATGAGCAGCTAGCAGGGGCGGCTCCTCCGCCATTGTGGAGGAACGGCGCCCGCTGAAGAATAGAATGATAATAAAAATATTTTATTATATATATTTTTTTTTAGCTTATTACCAGCTGAGGTTAGGGGAGGGCAGGGGCGTGGTCATTCTGACAAGCATCACGTCAGCAGTAGGGAGGAGTGGTAGGCACTTATAAGTGCACATGTCAGTTTGGCCGGCTGTCTTAGGCTGGCCAAACAGCCATGCTTGCTTAGGTTTCTCCAACCCAGCTGTGTTGTACAGCCGGGTTGGAGAAAAGCTCCAGGCTCCCTGTGCCTCAGCAAGCATTAAGCCAGCCGGCTCAGACCAATCCACTGCCCTACTACTTTACTATATCGGCAGCCGCTACTAGGAGCTAGGAAGGAGGCAAAATGAGGAGAACAAGTGGTTAGGTAGGGGGCAAAATGAATAAAAGTGTGGTTAAAGTGAAAAAGAAGTGAATAATTTGGATGGAGAAATGAACAGTTAACAGAGAGGCAAATTGAGGAAAATGTGTGGTACGGAAGGGGACAAAACGAATAACAGCATGGTTATGGGAAAAAAGACTTGAGTAATTTAGAGAAAAAACAAGCAGTTAGAAAGTAGGTAAAATGCAAAACGTGTAGTTTAAGGGAGAAAGAGGGAAAAACGAGCAGTTAGGAGGAGGCAAAATGTTAGAAACAGTGGAGAAAGCATGGTTAGGGGAGAGGATAGTTAGTTAATTAATTGGAGGAGAGTGACGTGTGATGCAGAGAATGCTTTGGATCAACAGTACTTGTTTGACAGGGCAGTTCGACAGTGGCGCTCCAGCAGAGTGCATGAGCTGGCTGATACAAGGATAGTGTTATATGCTCTCTAATGGTCTTTTCACCTCTTCTTTTCCTTTTCCTCTCCAGCATCTCCTGCTGTCATCTTTCTCTTCACTGACATTAAAGAGGCAGTTCTGTTGTTTGAATTGTAGAAATTCTGATGATTATGTAGTATATAAGGCAGTGTTCAGGGTAAAAATGGTAATATCATCCGAGCACAATATTGTCCTTTTGCCAAGCTCATTGTAATTATCATAGTGAATTTCCCTTAGCAAGAAAGCACATTTCAGGGAAATGTCTTAAATTTTTTAACACTCATAGGTTGTTCTTATTTCAAATTCTTTTTTGGAAACAAAGGAATTTCAGATTAATAAATCATCTTTTAACAAAGAACCACGTGGAAATTACTTCACTCTTCAGTTGTTTCATCAAAGTGAGTCTGATCAAGTTGCTTAAGCATTGAGTTTGTTTTAATTTAAAACTATAACCAAATTGATTCAATAAGTTAATTACAGTTATCGATTTAGCCTTAGGATCTTTCCATCGCATCGAACAGAAAAAAACGTTTATATATATTTTTCAGGTGTGGGACAAAAAGATCAGTAAGAAAATAAAACGTTGTTTGTACACACTGCTAAATTTACAGTTTTATCAGTAGAATTTTCACTAGATGTTGGAATTACCTGCTCTGAGAAGGCACCTATGAGAAATCCACCCTTTTTTGAGTTCATCGCGAGTTCTGTCAACAAGACACTTGAATCCATTGCCATATATTCAACTAGCACCAAAATATATGGGTTGACAAATTCATCAATGCGTCTCTCTGCTTGAGGAGTTTTGGCAGTATGTGTGACCACTGGAAATGTATGCCCAGAGTGCCCATATTTGTAGTCTCCCTTTTTACATTGGGAGATGCCTCAGCATGTTGAGAAAGCCATGTATGCCTTCCTATGAAAGTGTGCCAGCTTTCTGGTGTGCTCACTGACGGAGGAAATGCCATCCTCTGGAGTTCAGGAGTCACCATTGTGTCTTACACTGATGATACACAACTGGTAGTCTCAGTATCGGAGGAAATTAACTCTAACCACCTTCAGCTGGTACCATGCCTGGAACAAATAGCCATTTGGATGGCTAACTCCAATTTAAAATTGAACGGCGATAAAACAGACCTGATGTTCTTGGGCAACTGCCCAGGGCCATGTTCTAATATCAGTTGGCCAGAGGAGTTGGGCGCCCCCCCATTCCAAAGTCTTCCATAAAAAACCTGGGGATGTGGCTAGACCATAACCTCTTGATGGAAACTCAGGCCTCTAAACTTTCTGCAATCTGCTTTGGCATTCTGCAAATGATCCGTAAGATCATGAGTCTAATCCCAGAAATGGCACGCAGAACGGTGGTACAGGCCTTAGTGACCTCAAGACTGGACTACGGTAATTCCCTGTATCTGGGCTCACCCAAATACGTGAATAACAGGCTGCAAGTAGTCCACAACGCCACGGCCAGGATGCTCCTGAAGATTCCAAGACAGGAGTCAGTAAGACCCTCGCTAAAAACCCTGCACAGACTCCCAATCCAATCCAGGGTCAAGTTAAAAGCCCTATGTCTAGCTCACAGAGACATGTGTGATAAAGGTCCAGCCCTGTTAAAAACCATGGTCACCCCCTACGACCCCAAGAGATCTCTCAGGTCCTCATCGGACCTCCTCATGAACACCTTAAGGATAAAAAGAGTCAGATGGGGAGGGAGATCCTTTTCATACCTTGCTCCAAAACTCTGGAATTCCATGACCAAGGAACTGAGACTGACCAAAGATGAAAGAGGCTTCAGGAAAAAACTTAAGACGTGGCTATTTCCCTGAAGTTCTCCTCTTCAAACTGTGCCTTCTCTCGACAGCGCTAGGAAGCCCCTGGGCAGCCATGCGCTCTACAAATTCCATAAATAAATAAATAAAAATAGTGGTTGACCATTCACTCCCGTTTGATTGGATGATCCGCTGCCATTTATGATGGACTAAGCAATTGGCCATTTAGATCATAGTAATAGAAAAATTACTGTTATCACCTACCACTGACTCAAGACTTAATTCACTATAACCAATCTACGTAAACTTTGGGGAACAGGGTTAGTCCCTTCATCATTATTTTCTGCAAATGTTATTTAGATCTCCTGACATTTCAATCTGTTGCATCAATGCTGAGGAAGCAGCAATTGCAAGAAATGTAAATCCGTATTTGTAAAGCGCAAACTACTCACCCTTACGGGTCTCAAGGCGCTGGGGGCCATCGTGGAAATTAAGTGAGCTATTGCCCAGAGTCACATGGTGCTGAGCTGAGCTGAGCTGCCGCCGGAGCCGGGGATCGAACCGTGAGCCCTATGCTCCGAAGTCAGCTGCCCTGGCCGCTGCACCACACCTCTCCAAGAGAGCTATTAACTTCTGAAGGATACCACGAACAGCTCCTTGCCTGGTTCACTCTCCAGGACAACTGTCTTTTATGGAACCCCGCCCACAGGTAATGTTCCAACGTTCCAAGACTATAGATTCCACACTAAAGCCATCATAAAGACTACCTATAACACGTCACCCTGTGTAAAACAAAAGAAAAATTAAAACAGCAGCTTAAACCCCATCAATATACAAATATGTGTAAATAAAGAAGCAACAACTTTTACAGGAGCTGTGCAGTCCACACTAGTGCAATCCACACATTC
This sequence comes from Calotriton arnoldi, assembly GCA_963921515.1. Classification (NCBI taxonomy): domain Eukaryota; kingdom Metazoa; phylum Chordata; class Amphibia; order Caudata; family Salamandridae; genus Calotriton; species Calotriton arnoldi. Next base: position 873,338 of record CAWUFW010008335.1, on the reverse strand, counting down.
AAGGCAGAATATAATCATCATAACAGACAGGCCTCTTCCTCAACCTAGAAGTGTTGCCCTCGCGCTCACAGGAGATCCAGTGTAGATCTTCTGAGGCAGGACCTTTTTTACCCCCAGGACGTTTCCCTTGGTTCAGATCATGACATTGATCATTTGGATTGAAACAGCTTACTAAACTGGACCATATTCCAAGTATACCCTCTGTCAACAACAACCACATTTTTCTTTATGACAAAATGGTAAAGGGAGCCAAAAACTTTGCGTGACCTTTCTTCTCCCATCCTGGCTTCTTTATCCTTACCTCATCGCCCACATTCCACTTCTTGTACTTAATAGAGTTTGTCAAATATCTCTTCTTTTATCTTTGTTGACACCTCTCATACCTTCCTTTTCTCAGCATAGAAGACTCTCTGTCAATACACCTGAACACAAACCAATCTGGGCTTAGCTTCAAGTTTGCAACTCTACCTTTCAAAAGTTCAAAAGGTGACTTAAAGGTTACACAATTAGACGTGGTGCAATAGGAACACCTAATATCCCTAAAAACATCCTTAAGAGGAATTTTCTCATCCACAGCTCTTTGAACACAAGATTTAACCACACAGTTAATTTGTTCTGCAAGACAATTTGCCCATGGCATATTCAAAGCTGTACTCTGAGGAGAAGTCCCTAAATCTCTTAGGAAACTCTACATTTCATAAGAAACAAACTGTACTCCATTATCCATTACAAGATATTTTGGTAACCCCTCATTGGCAAATTCATCTCCGAGAAAATCCAAAACAGCCCTGGTGGAAATTATGCTAACCTCATAAAGACCTATTTTGAGGTATAATATACCATAAGTAGAGCACACCTCTCAGCCAGTAATAACAATTCAAATGGCCCAATGATGTCTTAACCCAACTTCATCCAAGGTTCCTCAGGATCCTTTACAAGTGACAACGGCACCTGATGAGAGACACGTGATTTGTCATTATTGGTGTCCTTTCACCTGACAGTCAACTCCAGGCCACCAATATTTCTTTCTTACTCTAGTTTTGGTGAGGTGTCTCCCTAAATGTCACTCATGCACCAAATTCACCATATTGGGTGTCACTCGCACCAGAGGACCTACTCTTTCCTCTCTCATCAATTCACCACAACAAATAGACAACTCATCTCTCACACTCCCAAACGATTTGCTTTGGGAATCCAAAACCGTACATTTGGGCCATCCCTGGACCACATATGTAGTGAGTGTCTTGAGAACAATATCTCCATCTTTGCCTTTTCCCATTCCTTCTCAGTAATTGCACTTTCTCTTATCCAACACACAGCATGTACGTTTGGCATTGATAGACTGTCCGACTCAGCAATTGGCAACCTAGAAAGACAATCGGAGGTCTTATTCTTGAGTTCAGGAAGTTACTGTACTTGGAAGTAAATTCCTTCTAACTTCTCATTCCACCTTTTCGACCTAAGAGCCAAATGCTCATTGCCCTTACAAGAAAATACTTAAACTAAAGGTTGATGATCTGACCTTAAACAAAAAGGCAAACCCCAAAGATAAAATGTGAAGTACTGAATAGCCCACAACACTGCAAGGGCATTTCTCTCAATACCAGAATAATGAGCCTCTGCTTCTTTGAGTGAACAAGAAGCAAAAACCACCATTGTTTCTTTCCCATCTGCTTCCTGAGCAAGTACTGCCCCCAACCCCTTCAGACTGACATCCATTGTCAATATGGTTCTCCTTCTCACATCTAAATGCCCCAAGGTAGGCATCCAGCTGATCTCTCTCTTGACTCTTTCAAATGCAGCATCACATTCTGCAGCCCAAGAGAAATAAGATCCCTTTTTAGCAACAATCTAATCAGCTCACAAATCCCTCAATGAACTTGGAATAATATTCAGCCAAGCCCAAGACGGACCTGATTTCCTCCTATTCTTAGGTACAGGAGCCTTCTTTCTACTGTCTGCCATTTCAATTTTGGGACTGATACACTCACCAGAAAATTCATGCCCTAAGTAAGTTACAGACTTATCTTTTAGTCTACATTTCTCCTTCTTTACTGTCAAGCATGCATCTGAAAATGTACCTAGCATCTCCCTCTGTATTTGATCATGCTCAAACACATCCTTTTAATAAACCAGGATGTCACCTTGAACAAATAAAACACACAAGACCCCCTTCAAAACAACCTTCATGATCCTCTGAAAGCATAGATTCCAAGAGATTTATTAACTTCTCACAGATATCACCAACAGATTATTGCCCAGGTCACACTCCAAAACAACAGCCGTTCATGGAACCCCACTACAGTTTATGTTCTAACATTCCTAGCATATACATTCTATGCTACAGCCAACATAAAGAAAAGAATAGCTGTTAGAAAATTGAGTAACATGTTGACTGGAGTGTGAGCCCTGGTCAAGCAGCAACCACAATCCTAGTCAAGGTAAGGCACAGGCAAACCCAAATTAACATGTGATCAACCCCCTGGAAGCTTAGTGCAGAGCAGTCAGGCTTAACGTAGAGGCAATGTGCAAAGTGTTTGTGCAACACTTCAAACAGTAAAACAGTGAAAACACCACACAAAAAGATCCCACACCGAGCTAGAAAAATAGAGCTTAATTTCAGAAATGAAACAAGATCACCGTGACGAAAATCCGATCAGTAGAATAGGAATTATGAATTTTTAAAGATTAAACTGCAGTATAGCGCCTAAAAGCATAAAAAGCTAACCTCGGCGCTGGACCGGGTCAAAGTCAAAAGTTCAGGCCAACCGCGATGGAGTTTGGTTTGGATAGAATAGTCCCGCTGAAGTTTTACCTTCTCAAGTTTTGTGGCAAGAGTCCCATTTGTGTTTGCTGGGAGCAAAGAGAGTCACAAGTGTCCTCGGTGTGGCCGAAAGAGAGAGCTAGCCGGGTGGGCTGGGGCTTTGCGTTGGCGGTCTCCCACGGGCTTTCAATGCTGTTGTGCAAAGAGACCGGCTGGCGGCGGTTCGCAAATGATTTTCTGAGCGATCGGTGGGGTTCCGATGTTAATGGTCATATTTGCGATCGCAAAGGGCCCAAAAGCTTGATTTCAATAGCTTGAGAGCCACACCAAGGGTGCATTCCTGAGAGGCACCACTTGGGGGTCCAGAACTCACAGAAGGCAGGTCCAGGAGCTTTTGGGGGTGACATTTATGTCCCTGAGGCTCAGTCAGGAGACCAGCAGACTAGCCCTTTGAGTCAGTGTGGGGTCCTGGGTTCAAGATGTTGCAGCTCCAGTTCTTGTTCCTCAGCCAAGAGGGCAGCAAGCAGCAGGAAAACATTTGATTGTAGAGCAGCAGTCTAGCAGAGTGGCAGTCCTTGTAGTAGCACAGTAGTCCATCTTCCTGGCAGAGGATCCACAGGGCCAGAAGTGTACTGAAGTGGTGGTGTCCTAGTACCTTCTTTTATATGCGGTTGTACCTTTGAAGTGGAGAAAAACTTCTAGAGTCATGTCTTTGAAGTGTACAGATGCCCTGCTTTCCTGGCTCCAGACTACATGCAGGTGATATGCAGCCTTTTGTGTGGAGACAGGACACAGCCTATTCAGGTGTGAGTGTCCCAGCTCCTCCCCCCCTCAGCAAGTAATAGCCCATCCAGTCACAGCTAAGCTCCCATTGTGTGTGGCTGTATAAGAGGAATACACAAAGCCCAACTGCCAACTATACCCAGTCATGTGACCAGAGACAGGCTATAGGCACCAAAGGCTAAGGCAAGAAAAAGACAACTGTCTTAAAGTGTCATTTTTAAAATTGTAATTTAAAATCCGACTTCACCATAAGTTAGGATTTTAAATTAGGACTCCAGAGACACCAACCATGAACCAATTATATTCTTCTATTTGGAAATTATACTTATAAAATGTAATAAGGCAACTCCAATGTTATTCTATGGGAGAGACAGACCTTGCAGTAGTGAAAAACAAATGTAAGCGTTTTTCACCACAAGAACATGTAAAACTTAAAAGTACATGTTCTTCTTTTTAAATACATTCCACCTGCTCTCTGTGCTGTCCAGGGCCTAGTCTAGTGGTGACTTAACGGTATTAAAAAGGAAAGTTTGGGCCTGACAAAATGTTTATTTTGCCAGGTTGAAATGCCGGTTTGCAACTGCACACACAGGCTCTGCAGTGGCAAGCCGGAGACATGTTTAAATGGCTACTTAAGTGGATGGCACAATCAGTGCTGCAGGCCTACTAGTAGCATTTAATTTGCAGGCCCTGGGTACATGTAGTGCCACTTTACGAGGGACTTATAAATAAATTAAATATGCCGATTGGGGATAAGAAGTTATCATGTTTTGAGCAGAGAGCACAAGCAATTTTGCACTAGTTAGGCCAGCTGAAACGAAGTCAGCAAAATCAGGAGGTCTGAAGGTAAAATGTGAGGGGGTATCAGCATCCTCTTCTAGTGTAAATAATTGATATAATCAATATCCTATTCTAGTGCAAATAATGTATATAGTTGTAACTATAAACCAAAAATAGTGAGAATAAATGTGGCTAATATGCAAAAGAATGAAATGGAAAACCCAGTCTCTTTTCTCCAACCCCTTTCTTATTTTCTCTTCTTTTAAGCTGTGGTTGCTCCAAAAGGGCCCAAATAAATTTCTAGGGTGGTCTTTGACCCTCGTACCTTAGCCACACAAGAGTTATGTTGTTCCGTACTGAGAAGGTCATTCTCTGTCTCTATTTTCAGGGAGTTGTGACATTCCCAGCAAGCCGATAAGTACAAACTGGCTCCAAGAAGCCTGCCTGTGGCCTTCACAAAGGATGTGTACAACTCTGCTTGCTGGAACCAAGTCTCCCAGGAAGTGGAAGATTCTCCTCTCTCCATATAAAGTGTCTCAATCCAGTTTAAATACACTTTCTGATTATTTTGAAAAGGGCAGGTCTCACAATGAATTATGTCAAATGCAAGAATTAACATAATATTCTTGTTGCAGCTTCACATAGTTCTATAAGGCATTATAAACTATGTGAAGACATATATGAATCCTATCCATCTGAGATTAAACAAAAACATGCTAAGTTTCAGGAAGCAATTGAAAACTCACCTCTTCATTTAAAGCAGAACATCCCGTCACCTGTCCTGTCACCGCAGCATGCCCGTTCTGGGTAGGTGTGGGTCGGCTACAGTCCTAGATTAGTCCAGCTGAAGTTTTACCTTCTCAAGTTTAAACTTGATGATGATGATGAATAATTGATGTGCTATCAAGATTTAATTAATCATAATAAGCATTTTTTATGTAATATACATGGAAACAGTACTAAATGCAGCATAAGTTCATGGATAAGAACTGTAAATGAACATATGGAATGCCTTGGGAGGGACATAAGCAGAAAACATAAGAAATATGTCTGTCTTATAGTGAGGAGCTCCCTATAATTTCACTATGATTCGTGCATGCAGTCATTTTATGGTTTTCATGGAGACTAGCTGGAGCTGAAATTGGGGTGCTCTTCAGTGTTATATTCCATATAGGTACCCTATATAGGCGCAGGTAACATTGCAACCTTTCACCTATATTCTTCCCTACATTACATACATAACAGTTCTTAGGGACTGACCTTTTACCTAGATACGACACTGCATTCAGAACGCGGGTTTCCCCCTAGTTCGAATCTCATACATTATGCATGAGGCTTCTTGGAAGCACAGCAGGACTAACATCTCCTGTATAATATCTCTGTATAAAGTTTAGGCCCGACGTCATCATTTAGGCCGACACAGTAACACAGCAAGGTACATCACATCTTGCTTAGAAGGGGAGAGGAGACCGAGACTTCCCGGCTGACACACTGACCAGAGACGCCGAGGTTCCTGCATGCAGACGCTCCAGCTCGCAGTGGTCTAACGTACCTCGCGGGGCGTCCAACTCAAGACCAGGACGGGGTCCCATATTCTCTCATTCTAAGGTAATGGGGTTGACTAGATTCTAGAGGGATTCTTGGCATAACACCTACACAGATGCTAGGTACATTTAGGTACATCTAGTTAGAGAGGCATTGTAGGAGTAAGCACTTCTTATCATGTGTTTTATGTACTGGTATATATTCATGATTTCTGTGAGATGGTAGAACTATACATTCCCTTTACTTTCATAGTACTTCTAATCATATATCTCCGCTACTGTCTAATGGTTGTTGCAGCTCATCTATTCTACATTAGAATAACAACTGTTCAATAAATTCTTATTGAAAACGCCCAGCCTGTTTATTCTGTGTATCTATCTGAGACAAACTAAGTAAGCACGAATGACTGAGCGAAAGGTAGTATATTGTTTCCACAAATCTGAGGAATCAGGGTTTTCATGTTATGAGGTTGCCAGAATCTATTCTCTCCTTGGTAAGAGGATAGTATAGTGGCACTGTGAGCTAGCTGATACAGATAGGCTAATGTATCCGGTGGGGGTGCACAGAATCAGTCTGCCACCAAAGCAACAGTTTATGTTATCCAAACGCGCAGATCCTTTATAGGTTATAAGGAAACTACACGACATGGTGCCGCCAACGTTGGTTGGGTACTTATTTAACAGTAGAATCTGAGTAGTTCCGTCGTGCTATTCTCAGAGACCCCTACTCACAAAACACCAGAGACGTCTGGAGTGGGTGGGCACAAACTCCGCCACAGCTGAGTAGGCTTAAAAATCCTATTTATTGGCTGTTGGTTAATCAAGCTTGAAGGACACAGTGTTCCTAAAATTGTGCAAAATCACCTTATCTTAGTTTCCTTGAAAATCTTCTTCCTCTAAAAAAATGACTGAAGACGTGGAAATTGCAGGAGGAATTGTGCATAGTTTGCACCTCTCAGATGAAGAAGAAAATGCAGATGCTATTCCGATTGCAGAGAATTTGAGAAATACAGTCACCCTGAAACTACTTGCGCATGGTGTAACAGCCAGGGGTGGCATAGTAGCTTTCGTGATTGAGGCACACGAATCATACAGAACAGAGGTATTTTATTCGTGGGTTACATTCCCAGCAGCAAATGCAAGAACAAAAACATTTCACTCCTACATAGAAGGAGATGCACCAGCGGAATATTGTCCATTTGAGGACATTGAGGTTCCGCTCACATACCAGGAACACTTATACTGGTTTAAAGGCGCCCTACCCCATATAAGAAGAAGAGTGAGACTCGGCCCGCTCGGAAGAGAAGGGGCAACATGGCCAATATTAGCGGCATACACACCACATCCTGATATTGAAACAATGCCACCAGGAGACTTACTCACACAACACAAAGAATAGATAACAATCTACAGAAACTTGACGCAATTCATCATGAGGACACTTACAGTCCAACCAGCAATAGTTGCAACAAATGGAACTCAAGTTCAGAGTACAGCAACTAAAATCACACCACAAACATTACTCGCGGTGATGGGTAAAATGCCCACAAAACGTGAACAAATGCCATTCTGGGTAGCTCAGAAAATAACACAGCTAGAGGCAGTATTCCCGAATACTACCCCGTATGAAAAATACATAATGCTAACAATCTGCTTGCCCATGGAGATAACACCACAAATAGAGGATTGTACCACTTGAGGTACAGTCTTTGCTGCCATTTATACCAGAACTCATGGTATCCCGTCGTTAGCAGTAGTACCAGACGTATTGAGACAAATACAAAACGATTATGGAGCAGAGCCTGCTCTGAACTTAGCGATGAAGTTACTAGATAACTATGCCCAGGTATCAGCCATAATATTAGCTAATATTAAAGGGGAAGCAGCTTCAGTGGCTATCCGCCAAAGCCTAAGGGAGTTCAGTCCTTTAGAACAGGTACACAAACTACCAAAAATAATTGATACTGCATATGCAGAATTAGGCAGAGACAGTTTGGGTGGTAAAGCTTTAAAACCACAACTGATGGGCCGTCCTGAAAAGGAACAAAGGAACAAAGGAACAAAGAAGATGTGGGACAATAAAAAACAACAAAACTTTAAAGGAAACAGATCTCAATTCAGAGGTATATCTCTTCCACAGGAGGCCTCCGAAAAGAGGTATAACCTTAGGAATAGGGATAATGTTAGGAAACCTGAAAGGTATCAGGATACTGATACACGTTCCTCTCGTTCCTTTCAGGGTTCATCGAAAAACTCAGAGAGGGAAGGACGGTCAGACAGACAAGAAGAACGTACAAAGTCCAGAGACAAGCAGCACGCTCAAGATTACACTTCTAAAAAAGAAGAGAAACCAAAGCAAAAGCCATAGTTCAAAAAGAAGAGGGTTGCAGGTCTAAAGATCAGACATGCCCAGAATTCTGAGGACACAACTACCGAATGGGGAATGAGCTCTGACAATGCTAGACAGTGCAGCAGAAGTAACAATAGCTCACCAGAACCTGATGGAATTTCTGGTGATAGCGGATGTTAGACCTGGCATCATTGGCGCGGGTCTCCCTTCCTCTTTTAGCTTCATATCTTTTATGTTGGCTGCATTTAGATGCTCTGGGCGCTGTGCCACTGCCAATCAGTGCCACAGCACGAATGCTCCCTGTGTAAAGATAACTGTATGAATTGGGATAACCATAATTGGCTCGGTTGGTTTACCTGTCAGTCCCTAGTATAAGTGCACTGTGTGTGCCCAGGGCTGGTAGACCAAATACTGCTGGTGGGCCTGCAGCGCTGACTTGCGCTACCCACCGAAGCAGCTTTTAAAGTATGTCTGTGTAACCTGTTCTAATAGCGAGTTACCCTCCATTTCCCTGTTTTCTATTGTGAGGCTATCCGTTCTCATAGGCCAGAATGGGCAGGCTGAGTATTACATCCCATAATCCTACCTACCCCCAGGAACCTGATAGGAACTTCGAATTTGATATGTTTAAGCTCAGGACATTGAGATACATCTTTTAGTAAGGATCAGTTGCATAGCCCGTGTTCGGAAATGCCTCTGCTAGAAACGAGGTATTTTCTTGCCTAAACATTCCTGTAGGCTTTGCTAGTGTGTGTATTGGCCATCTCGTTTTGGAACAGCAGGGCCAGCTGGGTCAGACCTGGCTGGAGAGAGAGATCGGCATTTAGAGTATGGGGAGGGGTGACTCTTTGATCTGAGCAGGGCCGTGCCTGCAAAGGTGAATGATGGCTCCACCTCCCACTGGGCGTCTGATAGCAGACCCCCGGATTCTCAAAGGGCAGGATGTCGCCTCATAAACCAAGTGCTCCCCGACCCCACTGAACTGGTTCTGGCTGGATTCAGTGATTTGTGACAGTAGAGAACAAAGACTTTTTAGGTATAAAACGCTGCGCTGAAACCTTTTTCAAGTGTGTTCCTTCTGGATGTCAAGACGAAACTCTGTCCGAGTGAACAGAGGAAAGGACTTAGAAACTTTCACCAAGCTTGCTGAAGAAACTACCCGAGGGCCTGAATTGATAGCGCCTCCTGCTGAAGTCTCAGGGACATTAGACTTCGCCCCGTCAGCCATCTGAATTCCTGTGCTAGGGATTCTACTTGCAGGTGAGGCCTCCGTCGAGTAATCCGGAACCTCTAGTTCTACTGTGAGGAACGCGGACTGGCAACCCTTGTTAACTCTGTGTGGGCCGCCGCAGCTAAGAGAGAGCTGCCGCCGCTGAGCGCCCTCCTTAATTTGAACCTTCGGAACCTTCGCTGAACCTGTGTGGGCCGCCGCAGCTAAGAGAGAGCTGTTGCCGCTGAGTGCCCGCACTTGTGTCAGCTGTGCATCATCGTGATTCGTCCTGTGGGCCGCCGCAGCTAAGAGAGAGCTGTTGCCACTGAGTGCCTGCACTTGTGTCAGCTGTGCATCATCGTGATCTGTCCTGTGGGCCGCCGCAGCTAAGAGAGAGCTGCTGTCACTGAGTGCTCGCACCTTTGCCAACTTTGCATCATCGTGATTTGTCCTGTGGGCCGCCGCAGCTAAGAGAGAGCTGCTGCCGCTGAGTGCCCGCACCTTTGCCAACTTTGCATCATCGTGAGTCGTCCTGTGGGCCGCCGCAGCTAAGAGAGAGCTGCTGCTGCTGTGAGCCCACCACAGAGTTGCACGACGAGAGTCATCACCACCACCAGCCCGGGCCGCCGCAGCCGCATGCTGCTGCCGCTGAGAGCCCGCCTGTCCCCGAGTGCCCGAATCATTGTGAGTGCACGTTGCGGACCACTGTAGCCAAGAGTTGTGGTCGCTGGGAGTCCGCCTGTCACCGTCTCCGCTTCTTTGAGAAGCTACGTGCTGTGTCCCCGTCCAACGGCAGGCATCTGGTGCGCAACGGGTCGCGTAGACCCAGGCCTTGAACTCAGTCAGTGCCACGTTCTAGTGAATACGTTATTGCCTTTTTAAGTCCCTACTGATTTACGTGCATTGTGATTGGTTAAAACGCTTTTGAGAGTCTCGTACTAAACCTTAGATAAAGATACTATTTTTCTATACCTACTTGAGTTGTGTCCTTTTGTGGTGTCGTTACTGCCTTATTGTGCATGGTCATAAATGCTTCACACACTGCCTCTGAGATAGGCCTAACTGCTCGTGCTACGTTACCACAGGGTTGAGCAGGGGTTATCAAAGGGGGTAGCCCACTTGCCCTGCCTTAGGAAGAAGGGTCCCTATTTGGACATTGGTGCCAGCCATTGCCAACTAGAGACCCCCATTTCTAACATTGGCGGTCAGCGGTGAGGATCAGGACTTGCATTTATGATCCACGTACAATAACTGGTAGACGCCACTAGTGAGTACAGACCAAAGCGCAGCCACGCACGGGTTTTTTTTCCCTCTTCAAATTTTTTATTTTTTTTGCTTGGTTGTTCTAGTATTGAATTGTTGATCGCAGCCATGAGTACTGCTAATATGGGAAGGCCAACATCCAATGCTTCGGAGGATCTTACCTTTGAGGAGGAAAGATTAGATACCTATACTGCCAGACAGCTGAAGTAATTTTGTAAGCAATTCGCAGTCCCTGTGATAGGTCTCTCTAGGAAGGAGGAGTACCACAAGGTGCTGAAGGCCTGGTGGGAAGCGAGAGTGTTCGCTGGGGATGAGGAAGAGAATGCTGGAGGGCAGCAGGATGATGCAGTAGAGGGGGGGAGATAGAACACCCTCCAATCCAGGTACTAGTGTATCCCAAAGGAGCCTGACCCCAGAAGAGCTGGAGGACAGGGAGAGAGATAGGAGGCATAGTTTGGAGATGGCTAAATTGGAAGGTCAGAAGGACCTTGAGAGTAAGAAGTTAGACATTGAGAAGAATTGATTGTCAATTGAACTTGAGAAAATGAGAATGGAGCATGAGAGAAAGTTGAGGGAGATATAGATCAGGGCGAGGAGTGTCCCGGTCTCCCCCTCTGGTGGCAGCATACCTTTAGTAACTCCTGAGAGTGGAGTTTATATTCCTAAGGATGTCATTAAGGATTTTCACAAGAGTGAGGATATTGGGCAATGGTTTGCTGCATATGAGATAGCAATGGTGTCCCACCGGGTCCCTGAGAAGGATTGGGGAGCGGGATTGTGGGGGCGCTTTGTGAGTGATGGTAGGGATACCCTGTTGGACCTGCCTGAGGAGAGCAGGATGGTGTATGCCCATATGAAAGAAGCTTTGCTGACCCGTTATGGTTTGACCCCAGAAATGTACAGGCAGAGGTTTAGGACCTGTAAGAAGTTAGAGGGTACCACGTGGGTTGAATATGTGTCTTTTTTTCTGAAGAGCAATGGATCACTGGGTAAAGGGTAGCAAAGTGGAAACGTTCGAGCAATTGTATGATTTGTTTGCGTGGGAGCATTTTTCTAGTAACTGTTTTCCAGAGCTACGCCAGCACCTGATTGATAGCAAGCTGACTAACCCTAGGAAGCTTGCTGAGGAGGCGGACCGCTGGGTGAACACCCGGGTCCGCAAAGGTTTTGTGGGAGGCTTCGCCAGAGGTGGGCAGGGTCCCCAGCAGAGAAGTGGGGGGGGGCAAGGGTAAGCCGAGGGAGTTCTAGAGAGGGCCCCAAAGTAATTCCCAAGGGAACCAAGCAGTGGTGTCCCAGCCTCCCCCTGAGAAGAAGCCAGTGTCCCCGACAGGTAGGCCTGTTCAGAGGGGGCCACTCACTTGTTTCAAGTGTGGTCAAGTGGGCCACCGTTATTATGATCCCCAGTGTCCCCAGAGGGACCCCAATGCATCCCCTCGGGCACCACCCCGTGCACCAGCCCGCCAGATTGCCAGTGTAGCCCTGGGGGGGAGGAGGTAAAGGTCCAAGGTGGGTGGGATCCCGTAGAGTTAACCCTTGTCTCGCTAGGAGACTTTGAGAAGGTCCCTAACCCTACACTGCCTAATAACACTAAGAAGTACCGGGAGTGGGTGACCATCAATGGCCATAGGGTGGAGGCTCTCAGGGACACCGGAGCTAGTGTGACTGCTGTCAGCTCCCGGTTGGTGTCCAAAGGGCAGGTTGTCCCCCATGCATTCTGCCCGTAGTGTCAGCAGACAACTCAGAGAGCCAGTGTGAAGTGGCTCAGGTTCCCTTCGAGTGGGGGGAGGGTCTCAGGAACTCTTCAAGTGGCTGTGAGGCCCGCCATGCCTGTAGACTGTTTGTTGGGCAATGATCTAGAGAACTCCCCGTGGGCTACGGTGGAGAGAAAGTCTCATTTGGAAATGTTGGGTCTGCCTGAGTGGGCGTGTGCGACCACTCGGTCCATGACAGCTCAGAAGGATGTTCAGGAGGGTCTGGAGCCTGAAAGTATGGCCCAGGCCCCTGCCTTAAAGAGAAGGGGTAGGGGGCGCGGGAAACCGGCCCCCGCAGTTCCCACAGTCCCGGTGGGAGCAGATCTTGAGGGGGATGCCCTGGAACCTGCAGGGGAACAAGTGACTGAACTGGGGGACCTACCGGAGCTGACCCATTGGCAGCAGGAAGGGGGGCCATCCAAGGAGGAATTTTGCGAGCAACAGAGAACCTGCCCTTCTCTTGAGGGGGTGCAGCAACAGGCTGCTGCCCAGGCAGCAGGTGATCAGACAGGGTCACATTGGATCTATTGGGAGAATGACCTCCTTTACAGCGAGCCTAAGGTTACTGAGCCTGGGTCAGCCCGTGTGCTGGTGGCACCCCAGCGCTTCAGGACCTTCCTACTGGGGTTGGCTCATGATGTGCCACTGGCCGGACATCTGGGGCAGACCAAGACCTTTGAGAGGCTGGTCACCCACTTCTATTGGCCCCAGATGCGCAGGAGCTAAGATGCTCACTGCAGGACGTGTGAGACTTGCCAGGCAAGTGGGAAGAGTGGGGGAAGATTAAGGCCCCACTACAGCCCTTTCCCGTTGTGAGCACCCCATTCGAGAGTGTGGGCATTGATATTGTGGGGCCTCTGGAGCCCAAGACAGCCATGGGCAACAGGTTCATCCTGGTCTTGGTGGACCATGCCACCAGGTACCCTGAGGCCATCCCGCTCAGGACAGTGACGGCCCCCGTGGTGGGACGGGCACTGATGGGGATTTTCTCCCGTGTGGGATTCCCTAGAGAGGTGGTGTCCGATAGGGGAACTAACTTCATCTCCAAGTACATGAAGTCTCTGTGGGAGGAGTGTGGGGTAACATATAAGTTCACCACTCCTTACCACCCCCAGGGTAATGGGCTGGTTGAGAGATTCAACCGGACCCTTAAGGGCATGATTATGGGCCTAGGTGAGCCCATGAGGCGTAAGTGGGATGTCCTCTTGCCATGCCTGTTGTTTGCTTACCGTGAGGTGCCACAGAAGTCCTTAGGGTTCAGTCCTTTTGAGCTGCTCTATGGTCACCCGGTAAGAGGGCCTCTGAGTCTGGTCAAGGAAGGCTGGGAGCAATCTCCCAGGAAACCTCCCCAGGATGTGTTTAGTTACATGCTGGCCTTCAGGAACCAGACTCGGCGTTTCAGGAAACTTGCTGAGGCAAACCTGGAAGCCAGCCAGGAAGAGATGAAACGCTGGCACGATCAGAATGCCACTCTGATCGAGTTTCAGCCTGGACAGAAGGTTTGGGTCATGTCCCCGGTGGAGCCCTGTGCGCTCCAGGATAGGTGGACCGGCCCCTTTGAGGTGGTGGAGCGCAAGAGTCCTGTTACCTACGTGGTGGACTTGCAGTCTCCCAGGAACCCCTTGCGGGTCCTGCATGTTAACCGCCTGAAGCCCCACTTTGAGAGGTCTGAAGTGGGCATGCTTCTGGCCACAGATGCTGGGATGGAGGAGGAGAGCGAGCCCCTTCCTGACCTCCTGTGTGCAGGGGAGCGAGATGGGTCAGTGGAGGGTGTGGTCCTCTCCACCACACTGACCCCTGAGCAGCAGAGTGATTGTCGCCAACTGTTGGGTGTGAGAAGTTGGCCTGGTATATGCTGTCCACTAGTTATAGTGGGCACCTTGCACCAGTCCAATTGACCTTTATTGATGATAGGTTTAAAGACAACCTTTATTGAAAGCTATCCTAGTGGTAGCTATGGAGAGCAGCCTTCAGGCTAAGTCTTGAAGGAGTGTTAAGCTATTGTTTTACCAGTTATAATCTCATGAATGACCAAATGAAAGGAGAACCACACCAGGTATATATATAAAATATATGTATTTATTACTAAACACAACCCAATAGTCTCTTTATGAGGCTAGAGGTGAAAGTACACAAGTTACAAGTCAAATAGCACAGTAAAATAGCACAATATACGATTAGCACTAGGGGCGTACCAAACCATATATTAAGAAAGTGGTATAAGAACCACGACTTAAGTAGACACTAGGCCTAGAGCCTGTAGAATCGCTGGGACCCCAAGGAACCACCCAAGGTAGTGACACAGGGGACCAACGGGGGCTGTGTGCAGTGTGTGAACACAGCCGCGAGCTCCGTTAAAGTCTATGGGAAAGTCGCAGTTATCGTTTTAGAGTTTAAGGACACTTAGAAATGGACTAGGACCAAACCCTCTTGGACTTAGACAGTTCTAGGGTTAACACCCACGGGAGTACCGGAGTACTCGAGTTACCTCACCCAGGGAAGCCGGGTGCATAGGTGTCGAATGGTGTTGGCTCGCGGCGTCGATTTCAATGGCAGCCTGCCACGAAGTGCTGCTGCCGGGAAGATGCGAAGTGTCCGAAGAGATCCAAGCCTGGATCGGAGATGAGAAGAACCTGAAAGCAGAGGGGACAGAGTCTGGGTCACTTGCCAGTGACCAGGGGCACGATAGTCGAATGCCCACCGATGCCGGGTGCTTCAGGTGAAAGAGGTGAAGCTTGACTCTTCAGCCACAAGGACCAGGAGGCGTCGACGACAACCAGGAGCTGGATTCGAGCTTTCCCATAAAGAATGTCGAGTGCTGCAGTGTTGGTGTCCAGATTGAACACAACAAGCCTTGGCAACAGCAACCCACGCAGAAAGGAGAAAGATGCTTCTGTGCAGACCAGCAAGGTCTGAGGGACTCACCACTTGGTGGGGAGTCAGGGCACGTCTGGAGCAACCAGGGAAGCCCAAAGAAAATCAGAGTTGCCTTCACAGGGACCCACCAGTTGACGGACCAGGAATCGCGAATGAGCCTCAAGCGGAAATGCAAGAAGCAAGCCCACGGAACACTCGTGGAGTGTAGGCTCACAATCTTCAGAGCAAATGGTGCTCGAGGGCTGGGCTACAAGTAACCTAAAGCAAGACTTCAAGAGTCATCGAGAAGTTGATGCACTAGCAAATATGCACGGTGTCCAGGGGTTCCGGTTCCACGTCACTCGTGAGGGCTGCGGGTCTCAGCTTTGCTGGGGACTCAGGTCGGCCTCTGAGAAGTCTGGAAATCCTCTTCTTAGGCTGCAAGTACTTCGGAGTCCAGTGGGAGCTTTGGAGATACAGACTGGCAAATGCTTTGTTGGTGCCTGCCAAGCAGGGGAGTCACTCCTTGACCCCAAGGGAGATTTCTTCAGTCCTCTAGTCTTTAGTAGAGCATCGAAGTTCCAGGATTCAGTTGCAGAGTTTCGTCCAGGGATATCTAAAGTCCTGTTGCCAGGGTTCCCTTACTTATACTAAAGAAAGGGGTTGGACTAACTCTGGGGACGCACCTATGGAGGGGTTTGGAAAGAGGGGTGGCTACACCCATTTCCTTTGTCCAGTTTCGTGCCAGAGCAGGGGCTGGTAGCCCCTGCAACCGGTTTGAACTGGAGTATGCACGAGGACACCAAAGGTGCCCCCAGTGTAGGACTTCAAAGCACTCAGAGAGTGCACCCACCCAGCCCCAATTCACTAAGGCCTGTCTGGGAGGTGGTCACGCCTCCCTGTGACAGGAAACCTATTGTCCAGGCCTCCCCTGCCGGAGTTTTGGTCAGCAGCAGGAGGCCAGACTCGTGTCTGTGCCTGCAGCATCAATTTTGTGATTCCAGGGCTATTTAAGGTTTCTACCGGGTATACCGGTGGGGACATGTCTCTCCCTCTAGAAGGGTGGAATTCTACCCCCGCTGCCAGGACTGGCGGGGGGGGGGGGTAGGATTCCAAGGTGTTTGACACCAAACACAACATGTTTCCGTGCAGCCAGTCCAAAGTTAGCATTTTACCGCGAGGTTATAATGCACTTAAGAGTATATGGTCAGGCTGCACCACAGACAACCCCGGATAGGAGATTCTGAGGGCTGCAGTGGGGCTCTGCTCATGCATGGGCACCCTCTCATATATAACCAAGCACCCTGCCTTCAGGATTGATAAGGCCTGCCATAGGGGTGACTGATAGGTTTCTATGTGCAGTGTTAGGTGAGATATAGTGAACCTATATCTCTGTAAGGGGTGCATGCACCACCTCACTCAGGCTGCAGTAGCAGTCCTGTGGTGTCATTTTGGATGGCCTTCCAGGGGTGGCACAATACATGTTTCAGCCCCTGGTAGGCCTCTGGGGTACCTATGCCCTGGGTACATAGTATACCATATACTAGGGACTTATAAGGGCACTCCAGAATCCAATCTGGGATGTACCTAAAGTACATGGAATCAATTTAGAGAGGAAGCAGCTAGGCTGGGGTCCTGGACAGCAGGGCCCCAGCCAGACCAAAGTCGAAAAACAGTGTAGCATCAGCAAAGAGTGGGGGTAACCATAAGAGGCAGATCCTACTCTCCTCATTGGGGCAATTCAGTGATCTGTTCTCCCTGGTACCTAGTGTCACTGATTGGTGGGTCCATGATGTGGACACTGGGGACAGTCTTCCCATTAAGCACAAGGCTTACCGAGTGACTGACCGGGCAAGGGCCTGCATTAAGGATGAGGTTACCATAATGTTTGCCCTTGGGGTGATAGAGTCCTCTAGTAGCCCTTGGTCCAGCCCAGTGGTCCTGGTACCAAAAGCTGCAGCGCCTGGTACCACCCCAGAACTTCGGTTCTGCGTGGACTATCGGGGCCTCAATTCAGTCACTAAGACTGACGCACACCCCATCCCCAGAGCTGATGAGCTCGTAGATCGGTTAGGGGCTGCAAAATACCTCAGCACATTTGATTTGACGTCTAGGTATTGGCAGATCGCCTTGACCGAGGGAGCAAAGGAGAGGTCAGCATTCTCCACACCCAACGGGCACTACCAGTTCCGGGTGATGCCCTTTGGAATGAAGAATGCCCCTGCCACCTTTCAGAGGCTGGTCAACAGGGTGCTGGTTGGGCTGGAAGACTTCAGTGCCGCCTACCTGGATGACATTGCGGTGTTTAGTTCCTCTTGGGAGGACCACCTGCACCACCTCTGGGAGGTATTGATGGCACTGCGGAAGTCAGGCCTCACAATCAAAGCCAGTAAGTGCCAGATTGGGCAGGGTTCTGTAGTGTATTTGGGGCACCAGGTTGGGAGCGGCCAGGTGGCGCCCCCTCAGCCCAAAATTGAAACTATCCTGGCGTGGGAACCCCCCAAGACTCAGACGCAGGTGAGAGCCTTCTTAGGACTCACGGGGTACTACAGGAGGTTTGTCAAGGGATATGGCAATATTGTTGCACCCTTGACTGAGCTGACTTCTAAGAAGCAGCCCAAGAAGGTAAACTGGACTGACACCTGTCAAAACGCCCTTGACGCCCTGAAGACTGCCATGTGTACCGCACCCGTGCTTCAGGCACCCGACTTTTCAAAGGAATTTGTTGTCCAGACAGACGCCTCAGAGCATGGTATAGGGGCTGTTCTGTCACAGATCAATGAGGAGGGACTAGACCAACCGGTAGCCTTCCTGGGTAGGAGGTTACTTCCCCAGGAACAGAGGTGGAGTGCAATTGAGCGTGAGGCATTTGCTGTGGTCTGGGCGCTGAAGAAGCTGAGACCATATCTGTTTGGGACTCACTTCCGGGTTCAGACAGACCACAGGCCCCTTAGATGGTTGATGCATATGAGGGGTGAGAATCCCAAGTTGTTGAGGTGGTCCATTTGCCTACAGGGTATGGATTTCACGGTGGAACACCGCCCTGGTACAGAACACGCCAATGCTGACGGTCTGTCCAGATTTTTTCTCCTTAGTGATGAGAACTCCCAAGGGGATGGTTAGTTCTCCCCACATTTCAGCTGGAGGGGACGCGTGTTAGACCTGGCATCATTGGCGCGGGTCTCCCTTCCTCTTTTAGCTTCCTATCTTTTATGTTGGCTGGATTTAGATGCTCTGGGCGCTGTGCCACTGCCAATCAGTGCCACAGCGCGAATGCTCCCTGTGTAAAGATAACTGTATGAATTGGATAACCATAATTGGCTCGGTTGGTTTACCTGTCAGACCCTAGTATAAGTGCACTGTGTGTGCCCAGGGCTGGTAGACCAAATACTGCTGGTGGGCCTGCAGCGCTGACTTGCGCTACCCACCGAAGCAGCTTTTAAAGTATATCTGTGTAACCTGTTCTAATAGCGAGTTACCCTCCATTTCCCTGTTTACTATTGTGAGGCTATCCGTTCTCATAGGCCAGAATGGGCAGGCTGAGTATTACATCCCATAATCCTACCTGCCCCCAGGAACCTGATAGGAACTTCGAATTTGATATGTTTAAGCTCAGGACATTGAGATACATCTTTTAGTAAGGATCAGTTGCATAGCCCGTGTTCGAAAATGCCTCTGCTAGAAACTAGGTATTTTCTTGCCTAAACTTTCCTGTAGGCTTTGCTAGGGTGTGTATTGGCCGTCTGGTTTTGGAACAGCAGGGCCAGCTGGGTCAGACCTGGCTGGAGAGAGAGATCGGCATTTAGAGTATGGGGAGGGGTGACTCTTTGATCTGAGCAGGGCCGTGCCTGGCAAGGTGAATGATGGCTCCACCTCCCACTGGGTGTCTGATAGCAGACCCCCGGATTCTCAAAGGGCAGGATGTCGCCTCGTAAACCAAGTGCTCCTGACCCCACCGAACTGGTTCTGGCTGGATTCAGTGATTTGTGACTGTAGAGAACAAAGACTTTTTAGGTATAAAATGCTGCGCTGAAACCTTTTTCAAGTGTGTTCCTTCTGGATGTCAAGACGAAACTCTGTCCGAGTGAACAGAGGAAAGGACTTAGAAACTTTCACCAAGCTTGCTGAAGAAACTACCCGAGGGCCTGAATTGAGAGCGCCTCCAGCTGAAGTCTCAGGGACATTAGACTTCGCCCCGTCAGCCGTCTGAATTCCTGTGCTAGGGATTCTACTTGCAGGTGAGGCCTCCGTCGAGTAATCTGGAACCTCTAGTTCTACTGTGAGGAACGCGGACTGGTAACCCTTGTTAACTCTGTGTGGGCCGCCGCAGCTAAGAGAGCTGCCGCCGCTGAGCGCCCACCTTAATTTGAACATTCGGAACCTTCGCTGAACTTGTGTGGGCCGCCGCAGCTAAGAGAGAGCTGTTGCCGCTGAGTGCCCACACTTGTGTCAGCTGTGCATCATCGTGATTCGTCCTGTGGGCCGCCGCAGCTAAGAGAGAGCTGTTGCCGCTGAGTGCCTGCACTTGTGTCAGCTGTGCATCATCGTGATTCGTCCTGTGGGCCGCCGCAGCTAAGAGAGAGCTGTTGCCGCTGAGTGCCCGCACTTGTGTCAGCTGTGCATCATCGTGATCTGTCCTGTGGGCCGCCGCAGCTAAGAGAGAGCTGCTGCCGCTGAGGGCCCGCACCTTTGCCAACTTTGCCTCATCGTTATTTGTCCTGTGGGCCGCCACAGCTAAGAGAGAGCTGCTGCCGCGGAGTGCTCGCACCTTTGCCAATTTTGCATCATCGTGATTTGTCCTGTGGGCCGCCGCAGCTAAGAGAGAGCTGCTGCCGCTGAGTGCTCGCACCTTTGCCAACTTTGCATCATCGTGATTTGTCCTGTGGGCTGCTGCAGCTAAGAGAGAGCTGCTGCCGCTGAGTGCTCGCACCTTTGCCAACTTTGCATCATCGTTATTTGTCCTGTGGGCCGCCGTAGCTAAGAGAGAGCTGCTGCCACTGAGTGCCCGCACCTTTGCCAACTTTGCATCATCGTGAGTCGTCCTGTGGGCCGACGCAGCTAAGAGAGAGCTGCTGCCGCTGTGAGCCCACCACGGAGTTGCACATCGAGAGTCATCGCCACCACCAGCCCGGGCCGCCGCAGCCGCGTGCTGCTGCTGCTGAGAGCCCGCCTGTCCTCGAGTGCCTGAATCGTTGTGAATGCACGTTGCGGACCACTGTAGCCAAGAGTTGTGGTCGCTGGGAGTCCGCCTGTCACCGTCTCTGCTTCTTCAAGAAGCTACGTGCTGTGTCCCCGTCCAACGGCAGTTATTTGGTGCCCAACGGGTCGCGTAGACCCAGGCCTTGAACTCAGTCAGTGCCACGTTCTAGTGAATACGTTATTGCCTGTTTAAGTCCCTACCGATTTACGTGCATTGTGACTGGTTAAAACGCTTTTGAGAGTCTCGTACTAAACCTTAGCTAAAGATACTATTTTTCTATACCTACTTGAGTTGTGTCCTTTTGTGGTGTCGTTACTGCCTTATTGTGCATGGTCATAAATGCTTCACACACTGCCTCTGAGATAGGGTTGAGCAGGGGTTATCAAAGGGGGTAGCCCACTTGCCCTGACTTAGGAAGAAGGGTCCCTATTTGGACATTGGCGCCAGCCATTGCCAACTAGAGACCCCCATTTCTAACAGCGGACTTGAATGATTATATAACGGTAGAGACACCTAGTACTAGGGTAAGTGTCCCACATAGGTCATATGAAACAACACTCCAAATGGAGGGGGACAAATGTAGGACAGTTAGAGGTCTCTTTTGGGAGAATCTGTCATTTGGCTATGACATTTTGTTAGCTGAACAAGATTGGCCGCCAGCATTTGTCATCAATTGCCCTAAAGGAGAAACGGTAATTTTACCGGCATTCTCAGACCATATTCCCAAGCACCTAAAACACACATATGCGCAGGAGTAGGCAGTAGCCCAAGCCCCTGCATTATATAAAAACCATGTTGGATGAGATGAGGATTCAACCCACCACATAATTCCTTTAAAAAATACTCTGACTGCACAGAGGCAGTATCCAATAAAGCAATAAGCTAAAAAACAGGCCAGGGAGATCTTAGATCAACTTGAATACCAAAGGGTGATCGAGAATTGCACCTCATCGATGAATAATCCTTTGTTTCCGGTCATGAAACCTGACAATTCATATCGTTTAGTTTTAGATTATAGACATTTAAACACTTGCACTAAGACATTTGCAGTCCAAAATGCACACAGTGCCGCATTAATGAATAATATTGTGCGGAAAAAATATAAAACGACACTTGATATCTCAAATGGATTTTTCTGCCAAAAAATAGCGCCTGAGAGCAGGTATCTAACATCATTCTCAGCACTAGGGTCCCGGCGTCAATTTTGTCGACTCCCCCAGGGGTAAAGAACAGCCAGGGTTGTTTTCGACCAGAGTAACTGATTTACTTCAAAATTTGGATGAAGAGGCATTGTCCTATGTGGATGATATTTATCTAACCGACGATGACCTAGAGGAGCACTTGAACAGAGTGAATACCTTAATTTTGGGATTTGCATCTGAGGGCTACAAATTAAACTTTGAAAAATCAAAAATTGCCCTCCTCAGTGTCCTGTTTTTAGGATATGAGCTTTCAAGTGAAGGAAAAAGCCTGGCAGCCAATTTTTTAGAAAAGTGCGCGCTGCTCCAACCTCCAAAATCATTGAAGAATTTACAATCAATCCTGGGATTCCTAAATTTTGGTAGAACATACATTTTAGATTACACAGAAAGAGTAAAACCTTTCTACGATTTAATAAAACCTGATTTTTCAGTAAAACAATTGACACAGGAACACACAGATACATTTCGTTCCTTACAAGCTGACATGATAGCTTCCAAACACTTACAGACATGCATAAATGTTCGCAACCTGGTGATCTGTATAGTTGCGGGTCAATCTGGGTACACCTATCTAACATATAATGAAGGTGAAACAGTACCAATTGCATATAAATCACATTTGTACACAAATGCTGAGATGCGCTTCGCATCTACAGAAAAGATTCTGACAGCATTACAAACTGCTGTAGTGAGAGAAAGAGCACTGACTCAGGGGAAACAAATGTTATGTTATGTTATGTTAGGTAATTTTATATAGCGCTCAGCTGCCTCAGCGAAGAGGCGTCCCGGCGCTGGTAGCAGTGTCAGAGGGAAGCTAGAGACTAAACCACGGGGAACAGATAGGTTTTGATGGCCTTACGAAAGGATAGCAAGCAATCCAGGCGGCGGATCTGAATAGGGAGGGAGTTCCACAATTTAGAGGCTAAGTACCGGAAGGACCGGCCCCCAGCTCTGAGGCGCTTGACCCGAGGGACCGTAGCCAAGAATTGCTCAGCAGAGCGTAGCTGACGGGTAGGTACATAGGGGATCAGTAAATTAGCTAGGATCTCAGGGGATGAAAGCTTGAGTATTTTAAAGGTCAGGCATAATGCTTTGAATACGATCCTTTTGGCCATGGGTAACCAATGTAGACGGCGTAATGCATCCGTCGCGGAATAAGTTCTAGGGAGCCTCAACAAGACTCGGGCGGCTGCATTCTGAACTCGCTGAAGATGAGTCACTTCTGCCTTGTTAGCGCCTAACATAAGTGAGTTGGAATAGTCCAGTCTGGATAAAATAGTTGCCTGGACTATCAACTGACGAGTAGGAGGATCGAAGAAACCCAACATGGGCCTCAATCCCCGGAGTAGGCCAAAGCAGGTGCCTGCAACCTTCTTGGTGTGCTCCTGAAACCCAAGGGTGGAATCGAGCCAGACCCCAAGATTTTTCACCACCGACTTAGGGGTGGGGGCAGGACCCAAGGTTGCTGGCCACCAATGCATGCTCCAGAGCCCCTTATCTCTCCCCACCAACAGCACTTCTGACTTGTTAGCGTTGAGTTGAAGGCAGTTGGTGGTCATCCAGTGTGCGACCGCAGCTAGGCCGCTCCGAAATTGGGAGGCGCCCCGCTTAGGATCATCGGAGAGAGCAACCACCAGCTGCGTGTCGTCAGCATACGAGACCATGGTCAAGCCATGGTCCCTTACCACCGCAGCGAGGGGTTGAACGTACAGGTTGAACAAAATGGGACTCAATGCCGAGCCCTGAGGGACCCCCTGCTTAATGGAATGGGCGTGGGAGAGAAAGGGGGGGGCAGTGACCTGGAATGTTCTCTCAGACAGGAAAGATCTAAACCAATCCAAGGCCAGGCCTACCACCCCAGCCTCCTCTAAGCGACGTAAGAGTATCCGGTGAGAAACCGTATCAAAAGCGGCACTTAGATCGAGCAATATCAGGGCCGCGGTATGTCCCTCATCCAGAATAGTCCGCAGATGTTCGCTCACCGCTAAGAGCGCAGTCTCGGTGCTGTGACCAGGGCGGAAGCCATTCTGGGAATGATCCAAGACACCAGTATTGTTCAGGAAGCCTGAAAGAGTTATATTGGTATGAGCCTCGGCAACTTTAGCAGCCCAGGGCAGTAGAGATATGGGACAGAAGCTTTCCGGGTTAGTTGGATCCAGCGAGGGTTTTTTAGCAAGGGAACCACCCTTGCTTGCTTCCAAAGCAGAGGCACCACAGCGGTGGTAAAAGAGGAATTGATAACCTGACGCAAAGGCGTAAGTAATACAGGCAGAGAGTCCCTAAATTGGGCAGGCCTCATCGGATCCATAGGGGAGCCAGATTTGACCTTCTTGCTCAGGGTGAGTAACTCATCCTGGGAAATAGGGGGAATGGCTGCCAAGGTGAGAGTGGGGAGAGGAGCAGGTAAAGCCACGGGATCAATAGAAGATATAGGAAAGGATTTGTAGATGACTTCCACCTTCTTAACAAAGAAGGTGGCCAAATCCTCACATTGTTGCTCAGACGTGATCACCGGGGTAGAAGGATTTTTCCTGTTTTTGAGGTCACTCAATATTTTAAAAATACTTTTAGCGGGGTTCTTACTGGACTTGATCTCATTAGTGAAGTAAGCCGCTCGTGCCAAATGTATGGCCTTGTGGTAGTGCTTGATCGCATCCTGGTATGACTTCTTAGCCTCAAGCCTCAAATAATAGTAGGGACTCCAGTTCCAGCCTTAGAGACTGCGACAAAGGCGAGCGTTCCTAACGCTAAGGCCTTACATCTGAGATGGATACAATGGACTAATTCTCTCACTGCAACAGATGTGGAATACAGGTACCACCCAAATTTAAAAACACAAGCATTTCTGCAATAGGAACAAGAATATCCTCTACCAAACGAAATAATGCCTCTATATCAGTATGAATATTTAATTTACACTGATGGATCTGCTCAACCGGCCATAGGAAGTAAGCAACAATATAGCGCAGCATGCACAATCGTTAAAGGTCGCATGCACGATGGAAAGTTCCACCCAAGTTGCACAAAAACGCAATCTCTAGGAGACTGCACGGCACAGCTGGCAGAGTTAAAAGCCTTGATACTGGCATTGGTAAATACGGATCGAGAATTCCCCACACTAATTGTGTTCGATTCATTTTACTGTGTACAGTCATATAATGAATATTTGCAGTACTGGGTTCAAAATGGGTTCAAAGATGCAAAAGGTGGCTCAATTAAGCATAAAATGCTATGGGAACAGGTAGTGGAGTTGAAAACCGAACTACCACGACCTCACATGATACAGACATTGAGTCATCAGCGTGATGGCGTTCACATTGAAGGGAATTCATTGGCTGATGAAGCCGCAAAGGGGGCTGTACGCAAGGCTTCCGTAGCTGCAAACACTCATTCTAAAACGAGAATAGACGGTGAGATTATGGTGGCTGTGATTGCTTCTCGCAAAAACAGCGGAACAGTACCAAAAAGGTTTCCACTCAAGTACTCCTACAAGTTAGATGCCAATAACATCCCATTTGCTCAGATTCCTGGAGTGGGGGATAGAGTAATTCCAAACATGGATCATAGGTTAGGTTTAATTCTAGCAGCACACGAAGGGATAGGTTCTGCACATGCAGGAATTACAGCGACAGTTTCTTTATTGAAACAACACTATTGGTGGCCTGGGTTAACTAAGCAGACTAAAGACTATATCTTGAAATGCGACATCTGCCAGCAGATGAAAGGTTCCACCGTAACACGTCCAGCACAGACACCATTATTAATATCTGACAAACCACTAGCGTGTGTTTACTTGGACCACTGCAGCCCCTTACAAAAGATGGGGCTTACGGGTATATCATGGTTGCAGTGGATTCCTGCTCAAGATTCCTATGGGTGTGGCCCCAACGCTCAGCTAACGCTCAAACTGTTATAAAAGATTTGCGAGTCTTTATAGGGACATACGCAATTGGCACATTACATTCTGACCTGGGCCCTGCGTTTAGCTCTCGGGCTTACAAGGAGGTCATGTGAGGGTTGGGTGTAGCTTTGCGGTACTCCTCTCCATACCATCCAGAGGGAAATTTGGTCATGGAGAGGAAAAAACGAGACTTAAAGCAATCTTTAACAGATAGAGTATTAGGCACGGGTGAGAGTTGGGTAAAACAGCTGTATGGAGTGCAGCGAGCATTGAATAACATGCCAAGAAGTTCTCTAGGGGGGTCACTCCATATGAGGTCCTATTTGGGACAAGAATGTGGGTATCTGATCTTGATTGTGAAGGCGCAGTGGCGGATGGAAAGCCTTTTGACATCCATGATCGTTTGGCTGTTTTACAGGATCTAAATGAATCCAGGACACAACAAAGTAATGTCCATATGAAGCAGACCGCCCCTGGGGAAGTCAAATCAGTCACGGCAAGACCTGTCTGGATCCCAAAAGACGGAGATCTGGTCAGAGAGAAAATAGCAGACAAGAAAGAATTTGGGCCATCATACAGAAAGCTTGTACAGGTCCTAGCAGTTGAAGGAACAAGAACTGTACTTCTACCGCCTCTTGCCGGGAAAAAGGAGAAAAGATTTGTCTCAATCGACCTAATCAAACAACACTATGTGGCCGATACTGAGTAGTAGGCCAAGTGGATTCCAAAGTAGCAGACGCCCTCCTCTTGCTACAATTCAAGAAGTTCAAACAGAAAGACTCATCACGTTCAAAGAGTCTCCTGCACGGAATGATGGACTAAGCAATAATGCTATGGAACTCTTTCCCCTTGAACCTGAAGTTCAAATCCAGAATCAAAATGAAAGACAAATTTCAATTCTACCAAATACAGATGTCTACATCAACATGCCTCAACAAAAGCAAACTACGATTTCTACAAATCCTGATGCAATACCAACTATTGATCGAACTGCTTCTGGCTATTTCATAATCTTTGATATGTTTTCTTTGGATCCAAGTGAACCAGAAACTATGCCAGCCCAAACATCGTGCAAGCAGCAAGTTAAAGACTTTCTGAACTTTCTTAAAAAGACTTACCTGGTGTCACCTTGGGTAGAACTATGGGTAATCACCGGGATACTTTTCTTTCTTTTCTGGTTAGGCTTAGTAATAGTTTTTAGTATGCTTGTTAATGGACAAAGCTCTGCAGCCCAAAAGGTGAATTTAATTTTAAAACCACACCAAGCATCTCATCGAGAGCAAAGAGACTTGTCATCAGTGAACATTACAGCAGTTCCTATACCTGATGGTATAGTTTGGAACAAGGTTGATTTCGATATATTTGGTCCGACCGAACTTTTAAGAATTCCTCATTTATTTAAAATATGGTTGAGTGATATCATTACCTCAAGTACATTTTCCGATGATTGTGATTTTGAGACTGTAAATAACATGTTGTCTGATTTGGAAAAATCTGCTGCATTTTCTAATAGTGAAACATTGGAAAACACATCGGATTTCGAAACAATGTATTGTTATCAACACTATGGTCATCACTTTCTGCATAAATCCGCTAATCCTAGAAATGTGTTCACTTACCACCAGTGGGAACATTGTCCAACACCGCCAAAAGGCAGTTCAAAAACATTTACACAAAAGTTTCCATATGTTTCAGGGTTTAATATGTCTGACCCAGCATCATATTATCATAAGGTTGCACCAACATCAGCACACAAAAATATGTTAACAAACACCAAACAGATTTACTCTGCTTCCTTTATTGCCCAGTTGTCTGAACAAGGTTTCAACTTATGGAAAGACACCATAGACTTAAAATCAGTCTGGGGTACTAGAGAATGGCAAGTACAGGGAGTGGAAGCTTTGTTTAGAGCATGCCTTATCCCTCAAAAATCATGTTTTTGAACGAGACAGTGCAACAGACGTCTTTCCTTGGACTAGCCAAGAACAAAGACTTGAACATACCTCGGCTGCCAACTCCATCACACACAGAGGGTAACATAACATCACAGAAACAGATTACGTTGAATGACATTATACAATACAACAGATCAGACCCCGATTGGAAGAAATGGTTGATTTGGCCCACAGACACGAATAGTTGTCAGGCAAGATTCTTGGGTGAAACCGAAGGTTTCGCTATCCATAGGCCGGTTCCAGGTTATGTACAGAGAGAACATCCAGGGGTAGTGACATCCTGCAGTGTTGGGAAGTTGTGCCTTGATTGGCTAAAAACCTCAACACTCACAAAGGTGAAACAACACTTATCCTTACTGTCACAGGATGTGGATCTCAGGGATTTTTTACTTGGTCCCAGGAAGCCACGTCAGAAACGTATCTATTATGCTGTCTACAATGAAATTTGGAAAATATCTCAACAAGAGGCCGCAGAGAGATTACGTGAAATAGACCATATAAATCTAGAAAAATCTCTAGCAGTGGTAGACAATGGGTTAACTACATTGACCTCCAGAATATATTCCTTAGGCAACATTGTATCTTCTGCGATAGACATACTAGAACAAGATTTGGCCATATTACAACATGGGCAATCTCAATTACGTTCTATTATGTTATTAAGCTGGACGCTGCAATCTTTGCGTGCAGGCTACGTGCTTTGGCGTTATATCAACAGTACGTCTCTGTTTTCTGAATACAATATAACAGATAAACATATAGAAATGGCACAAAGGGGTGCAAAATATGCAATGCTGCGTATCAAAAAACTGGATAGATTAGCATTTACAGTGGCAGAATTACCGTCCACAGAATGGCTAATCCATGGCCACATAACTCTAGCGGTCACAACTTTTCAGTTTCAGTATTGCTTTGAACAAAATCAGGCAGGCAGATATGAAGAGATGGGTAAAGAATACATTAAGGAATCATGGGTATTACCATACAAATTTCGATGCAGGAGTGGGGATCGAGAAGTGTTTCTAAGCGGTACAAACTGTGAGAACTCTTTAACCCCTTCGATGCTCATGACGAGCTGGCGCGTCATGGCACACAGTGTTCGTGTGCTCATGACGAGTCTAGCTCGTCATGGGACCCAGCACAGGAAATCCCTCTGGTGCGGGCACCAGAGGGATTCCCTTTTCTCCCCTAAAGCCTCTGGAGCTGGGGAAGAGCTTCCCCATCTCCCGAGGCCCCCCTGGTTTCCCTGAAATGACGATCGGCGCGCACGTCGCGCTGAGTGTCATTTCAGTGAAACTGAAACTGAAATGAGCCAAGAGGCTCATTTCAGTTTCAGTTTCTACGTGCTCAGGGGGCTATCTCAGGCCCCTGAGCACGTAGAAACTCAGGAGAGGTATCGTTGGAAAGGGGAGAATCTCCCCTTTCCAATGGTACCCCTCCCTAGTGGATCCCTGCTTGGGGATCACCCCAGGAGGGCAATCCCCAAGCAGGGATCCACCCACTAGGCCCCAGGGAGGGGGGAGCGGCCCCTTGGGCAAGGGCCTTTGCTCCCCCCATAAACTTTTTGGCATGATTAATCTTTCTGCCCCCCCGGGGGGGTTGAAAGCCCACTAGACACCAGGGATTTTTATGGGATGTTTATTAGGGGTAGGGGCTGCCCAATATGGGCATGCCGAAGCCCCCCCGGCCACAAAATTAGTCTTTCTGCCCCCCCTGGGGGGCAGATGGGGCAGTAGCCCCCAATCTGCCCCCCCGGGGGGTTAGAAAGCCCACTAGATACCAGGGATTTATTTTTAAAATTATAGTTAGGGGTGGGGGCTGCCCAATATGGGCATGCCAATGCCCCCACCCCACCCCGCTGCAAAGGTACAGTCTTTCTGCCCCTCCTGGGGGGCAGATGAGGGCAGTAGCCCCCAATCTGTTCCCCCCGGGGGGGCAGAAAGCCCACTAGATACCAGGGATTTTTTTTAAATTATAATTTGGGGTAGGGGCTGCCCAATATGGGCATGCCAATGCCCCCACCCCCGACGCAAAGGTACAGTCTTTCTGCCCCTCCTGGGGGGCAGATGGGGGCAGTAGCCCCAATCTGCTCCCAGGGGGCAGAAAGCCCACTAGCCACCAGGGATTTTTTTTAGAAAGTTCGGGGTGGGGGCTGCCAAGAATGGACATGCCAATGCCCCCTCCCACCCCAAAAAAGATGTCACTGTCTTTCTGCCCCTCCCAGGAGGCAGATGGGGGCAGTAGCCCCTGATCTGCCCCCGGGGGCAGAAAGCCCACTATGTGCCAGCGATTATGCTGGCTTTTTATACGCAGGGGTGGGGGCTGACCAGAATAGGCATCCCAATGCCCCGACCCCCAAAAGAATAGCCACAGTCTTTCTGCCCCCCTCGAGGGCATATCGGGGCAATAGCCCCTGATTTCCCCCCTCCCCAGGGCGGCAGAAAGCCCACTAGGCACTGACTTTTTTTCGGAATGTGCCTACCTGTTGAATTTGGTTCCTAGCTCTGCCGGCACCCAGGAAACCTAGCAAACCTATACATTTTTTAAAACTAGACACCCAGGGGAATCCAGGATGGGGTGACTTGACTGGCTCTCACCAGGTTCTGTTACCCAGAATCCCTTGCAAACCTAAACATTTGTCCAAAAAAACACATTTTCCTCACATTTCTGTGGTGGAAAGTTCTGGAATCTGCGTGGATCCACAAATTCCACCCACCCCGCGTTCCCCAAAGTCTTTCGAGAAAAATGGTACCTCACTTGTGTGGGTAGGACTAGTGGCCGCGACAGGAAACGGCCCAAAACACAACATGGACACACCACATTTTCACAGTGAAAACGGACCCTTTTTTTCCAAAGTGCCTAGCTGTAGATTTTGAACCCTAACGCTGCCGGCACCTAGGGAAACCTAGCAAACCTATACATTTTTGAAAACTAGATACCCAGGGGAATCCAGGATTGGGTGACTTGACTGGCTCTCACCAGGTTCTGTTACCCAGAATCCCTTGCAAACCGAAACATTTGTCAAAAAAACAAATTTTCCTCACATTTCTGTGGTGGAAAGTTCTGGAATCTGCGTGGATCCACAAATTTCCACCCATCCCGCATTCCCCAAAGTCTTCCGAGAAAAATGGCACCTCACATGTGTGGGTAGGCCTAGTGCCCGCGACAGGAAACGGCCCAAACGCAACGTGGACACACCACATTTTCACAGTGAAAACTGACCCTTTTTTTGCAAAGTGCCTAGCTGTAGATTTTGAACCCTAACACTGCCAGCACCTAGGGAAACCTAGCAAACCTATACATTTTTGAAAACTAGACACCCAGGGGAATCCAGGATGGGGTGACTTGACTGGCTCTCACCAGGATCTGTTACCCAGAATCCCTTGCAAACCTAAAAATATGTCCAAAAAACACATTTTCCTCACATTTCTGTGGTGGAAAGTTCTGGAATCTGCGTGGATGTACAAAATTCCACCCACCCCGCGTCCCCCAAAGTCTTCCGTGAAAAATGGTACCTCACTTGTGTGGATGGGTCAAGTACCCGCGACAGGCAAAGGCCCAAAACCTATTGAGGTGACATCAAAATTACCTATCACAAACCAACCTGGTTTTGCAAGGGGGGGTCCCATGAGTTTTTGGCCCCGGGCTCAACGTCCATCTAGGGAAACCTACCCAACCCACACATTTCTGAAAACTAGACACCCGGAGGAGTCCAGCGAGGTATGGCTTGCGTGGGTCCTCCAAAATTTTCTTACCCAGAATACCCTGCAAACCTCAAATTTAGCTGAAAAAATCACGTTTTTCTCCAATTTCTGTGTGGGAAAGTTCTGGAATCTACGTGGATCCACAAATTTCCTACCACCCAGCTTTCCCCCAGGTCTCCTGATAAAAATTATACCTCACTCGCGTGGGTGGGTCAAGTACCCGCGACAGGCAAGGGCCCAGAACGTATTGAGGAGACATCAAAATTACCTATCACAAAACAACCTGGTTTTGCAAGGGGGGTCACCTGGGTTTTTGGCCCCGGGCTCAGCGGCCATCTTGGGAACCTACCAAACCCACACATTTCTGAAAACTAGACACCTGGGGGAGTCCAGCGAGGTATGGCTTGCGTGGGTCCCCTAACGTTTTCTTACCCAGAATCCCCTGCAAGCCATACCTCCCTGGAATCCCCCAGGTGTCTACTTTTCAGAAATGTGTGGGTTTGGTAGGTTTCCGTAGGTGGCCGCCGAGCCCCGGGCCAAAACGTCATGGGACCCCCCTTGCAAAACCAGGTCATTTTGTGATAGGTTTCCCTAAGTGCCGGCAGAGCTAGGGTTCAAAAACTACTGCAAAGGCACTTTGCAAAAAAAGGGTCATTTTTCACTGTGAAAATGTGGTGCGTCCACGTTGCGTTTTGCGCTGCTTCCTGTCGGGTGGGCACTAGGCCTACCCACACAAGTGAGGTACCATTTTTTTCGGAAGACCTTGGGAAACGCGAGTGGGTGGAATTTTGTGGATCCACGCAGATTCCAGAACTTTCCACCACAGAAAAGTGAGGAAAATGTGTTTTTTTTTGCCAATTATTTAGGTTTGCAAGGGATTCTGGGTAACAGAACCTGGTGAGAGCCAGTCAAGTCACCCCATCCTGGATTCCCCTGGGTGTCTACTTTTCAAAAATGTATAGGTTTGCTAGGTTTCCCTAAGTGCCGGCAGAGCTAGGGTTCAAAAACTACAGCTAGGCACTTTGGAAAAAAAGGGTCATTTTTCACTGTGAAAATGTGGTGCGTCCACGTTGCGTTTTGCGCTGCTTCCTGTCGCGGGCACCAGGCCTACCCACACAAGTGAGGTACCATTTTTTTCGGAAGACCTTGGGGAACGCGGGGTGGGTGGAATTTTGTGGATCCACGCAGATTCCAGAACTTTCCACCACAGAAAAATGAGGAAAATGTGTTTTTTTTGCCAATTTTTTAGGTTTGCAAGGGCTTCTGGGTAACAGAACCTGGTGAGAGCCAGTCAAGTCACCCCATCCTGGATTTCCCTGGGTGTCTACTTTTCAAAAAGCCATATGCAAATCAGTCTGGACCCTGTGCCTCATGGGAACAGTCCAGCCCGAACTGCCAAGCCAGGTCCTCCCTGGACTGGAAACAAGCATCCTAGGACCGGTTTCGGGGTTTCACCCTCTTCAGCCAGGATAGCTTGATTCCAGTGGCATGGAGAGCACGGGACCCACGTCTGGGCATACCCGTCCCACTCGGGGTGACAAATGCAAAAAAACACAGTTGATGGACAGAATGCAGAACAATGTCATACATTCACCCCAGTACAGAGATCTGGGCCTAAATCCATCGTTTTTTGCTCACCATGCCATTCCAGTTTGAACCCAGCCATATGCAAATCAGTCTTGACCCTGTGCCTCATAGGAACAGTCCAGCCCGAACTGCCAAGCCAGGTCCTCCCTGGACTGGAAACAAGCATCCTAGGACCGGTTTCGGGGTTTCACCCTCTTCAGCCAGGATAGCTTGATTCCAGTGGCATGGAGAGCACGGGACCCACGTCTGGGCATACCCGTCCCACTCGGGGTGACAAATGCAAAAAAACACAGTTGATGGACAGAATGCAGAACAATGTCATACATTCACCCCAGTACAGAGATCTGGGCCTAAATCCATCGTTTTTTGCTCACCATGCCATTCCAGTTTGAACCCAGCCATATGCAAATCAGTCTTGACCCTGTGCCTCATGGAAACAGTCCAGCCCGAACTGCCAAGCCAGGTCCTCCCTGGGCTGGAAACAAGCATCCTAGGACCGGTTTCGGGGTTTCACCCCTCTTCAGCCAGGATAGCTTGATTCCAGTGGCATGGAGAGCACGGGACCCACGTCTGGGCATACCCGTCCCACTCGGGGTGACAAATGCAAAAAAACACAGTTGATGGACAGAATGCAGAAACCGGTCCCAGGATGCTTGTTTCCGGTCCAGGGAAGACATGGTTTGGCAGTTCGGGCTGGACTGTTCCCATGAGGCACAGGGTCTGACTGATTTGCATATGGCCATGTCTGAACTGGGATGGCGGAGTGAGCTAAAGAATGATGATGGATTAAACCCAGATCAGTTGACTGGGGGTGAGTGCTTGCAATGTTCAACACTCCGTCCATCATCCCCTTTGGTTTTGCTATGTTCGCCCTAAGTTGGCAGGGTATGCCCAGACGTGGGTCCCTTGCTCACTTTCCACTGGATTCAAGATAGCCTGGCTGATGACGGCTGTAAGCCAGAAACCGGTCCCAGGATGCTTGTTTCCGGTCCAGGGAAGACATGGTTTGGCAGTTCGGGCTGGACTGTTCCCATGAGGAACAGGGGCAGACTGATTTGCATATGGCCATGTCTGAACTGGGGTGGCGGAGTGAGCTAAAGAATGATGATGGATTAAACCCAGATCAGTTGACTGGGGGTGAGTGCTTGCAATGTTCAACACTCCGTTCATCATCCCCTTTGGTTTTGCTATGTTCGCCCTAAGTTGGCAGGGTATGCCCAGACGTGGGTCCCTTGCTCACTTTGCCACTGGATTCAAGATAGCCTGGCTGATGACGGCTGTAAGCCAGAAACCGGTCCCAGGATGCTTGTTTCCGGTCCAGGGAAGACATGGTTTGGCAGTTCGGGCTGGACTGTTCCCATGAGGCACAGGGTCAGACTGATTTGCATATGGCCATGTCTGAACTGGGGTGGCGGAGTGAGCTAAAGATTGATGATGGATTAAACCCAGATCAGTTGACTGGGGGTGAGTGCTTGCAATGTTCAACACTCCGTCCATCATCCCCTTTGGTTTTGCTATGTTCGCCCTAAGTTGGCAGGGTATGCCCAGACGTGGGTCCCTTGCTCACTTTGCCACTGGATTCAAGATAGCCTGGCTGATGATGGCTGTAAGCCAGAAACCGGTCCCAGGATGCTTGTTTCCGGTCCAGGGAAGACATGGTTTGGCAGTTCGGGCTGGACTGTTCCCATGAGGCACAGGGTCAGACTGATTTGCATATGGCCATGTCTGAACTGGGGTGGCGGAGTGAGCTAAAGAATGATGATGGATTAAACCCAGATCAGTTGACTGGGGGTGAGTGCTTGCAATGTTCAACACTCCGTCCATCATCCCCTTTGGTTTTGCCATAATTAGAAGAAGTTACAGGTGAAAACGTTGACACAAATGGCTGTTTTTTTCAACTAATTTTCAATTTTTCCTTTATTTAACTGTTAGTTTCTATAAGGAAAACTTTAAGGATCTACACAAATGACCCCTTGCTGAATTCAGAATTTTATCTACTTTTCAGAAATGTATGGCTTTCCAGGATCCATTATTGGTTTCATACCCATTTCTACCATTAACTGGAAGGAGGTTGAAAGCACAAAAAATAGCAAAAATAGGCTATGTCCCAGAAAAATGCCAAAACTGTGTAAAAAAGTTGGTTTTCTGACAAAAGTCTGCTTGTCCCTGAAAGCTGGGAAGATGGTGATTTCAGCACCACAACCCCTTTTTGATGCCATTTGCAGGGAAAAAACAAGACGCTTTCATCTGTAGCCCTTTTTTCGCATTTTTCCCCAAAAAAAACAAAAGTTAGCTGTATTTTGGCTAATTTCTGGGTCCCCTCCAGGGGAATCCACAAACCCTGGGTACCTTTACAATCCCCATGATGTTAGAAAAAAAGGACGCAAATTTGGCATGGATACCTTATGTGGTCAAAAAGTTACAGGGGCCTAAGCGCGCACTACCCCAAATAGCCAAAAAAAGGCTTAGCACAGGGGGGGAAAGGCCTAGCAGCGAAGGGGTTAAGTGGATCACTCATATGCCAGGATATAATGCTGCACGGGGCTTGTAATGGTTCTGTAGCAAA
Source organism: Calotriton arnoldi (assembly GCA_963921515.1). Lineage (NCBI taxonomy): Eukaryota > Metazoa > Chordata > Amphibia > Caudata > Salamandridae > Calotriton > Calotriton arnoldi. Next base: position 837,922 of record CAWUFW010008335.1, on the reverse strand, counting down.
CCTGTCCTGCCATTTGAAGGGTGCCCCAGCTGCAGTGATTACTCCAGCGTTCAGGCTACTTTCAAATGGGAGTTACTTGATGCTGAACAGTCAAGGCTGCTGCGGAATGCTCTCGGGCATCGCATATCTGGTAACCGTGAACTCCAGGGTTACTTGTTGTATGCAAGTATTGTTTCCACCAACACATACAGTCAGGGAGACGCCGTTATGGACTTCACTGAATGTTTCTTTAATACGGTTTGATACTCTAAGCAGAATGAAAGCCATGCTTTTATAGAAGTCTGTGCCCTTAACCTCCGCTCGAGAGACTTTTGATCTTCAGATCGCAAGGTCTTCGGCAGAGATACAGGCACTTATTCATACAAACTGCCCTTTCCATTTCGCAGAAATGGTAAATCATATCTTTAACATGTCTGATACGACAGGCATAGTCCACCTATTTAAGACCATAGGTTCTGGACATCTGAGCACCTTTCAGATGGTACTTGGAGTTATATAATCATGCGTTTGTTAAGCGCGACTACTCACCCGTGAGGGTCTCAAGGCGCTGGGGGGGAGGGGGGTACAGGTTCCAGTCCATCAAGGAGGGGGTCTGTCGAAGAGCCAAGTTTTTAGGTTTCTTGTGAAGATGGGGAGTGATGTTGTCTGTCTGAGGTGGAGCGGTAGGGCGTTCCAGGCTCTTGCCGCGAGGAAGGAGATGGAGCGGCCTCCCGATCTGGTCTTTCTGGCGTGGGAGACCACGGCGTAGGAGAGCTGGGCTGATCGTAGGGTCCTTTGGGGTACATGGAATTTGAGTTGGCTGTTCAGGTATGCTGGTCCGGTGTTGTGGAGGGCTTTGTGTGCGTGGGTGAGACTCTTGAAGGTGATTCTAGCCTCGATGGGGAGCCAGTGGAGTGTGCGCAGGTGCTTGGAGATATGGCAGTGTCTTAGAAGGTTGAGGACCAGTCTTGCGGCGGCGTTCTGGATGTTTTGTAGCTTGCGGGTGAGGTTTTTATTTGGTCCGGCGTAGAGTGCGTTGCCGTAGTTGAGTCTGCTGGTGACGAGGGCGTGAGTGACGGTCTTTCTGTGCTCGAGGGGGATCCATTTAAAGGTCTTACGTAGGAGGCGGAGGGTGTGCAAGCAGGAGCATGCGATGGAGTTGATCTGGCGGTCCATCCTGGGCTCGGAGTCCAGGATGATTCCAAGGTTGCGTGCGTGGTCCGTGGGGGTGGGTGGGCTTCCGAGGGTGAGGGGCCACCAGGTGTCGTTCCAGGCGTCGGGGTGTGGGCCGATGATGAGAACTTCTGTTTTGTCAGTGTTGAGTTGTAGGCAGCTGCTTTTCATCCATTTGGCGACGGCTTCCATGCCTTCTTGAAAGTTGTGTTTTGCTGCGTTGGGTTCGTTGGATAGGGAGAGGATGAGTTGGGTGTCGTCTGCGTATGAAACAATGTTGAGTCTGTGGGTTCTGACGATGGGGGCGAGCGAAGCCATGTAGATGTTGAAGAGCGTGGGGCTGAGGGAGGAACCCTGGGGGACTCCGCAGGTGGTTGGTGTAGGGTCCGAGAGGAAAGGAGGGAGTCTGACCTGCTGCGTTCTGCCAGAGAGGAAAGAGTGGATCAAGTCGAGGGCCTTGTCCCTGCGTCGTGGAGTCTGCGTGTTAGGGTGCGGTGGGAGGAAACTGTGTTGAAGGCAGCTGAGAGGTCGAGGAGGATGAGGGCTACTGTTTCTCGTCTGTCCAGGAGGGAGCGGATGTCGTCTGTTGCGGCGAGGAGGGCGGTTTCTCTGCTGTCGTTTTTTCTGAAGCCGGATTGGGAGGAGTCGAGGATGTTGTGCTTTTTGATGAAGGTGGTGAGTTGGTTGTTGATGGCTTTCTCTATGACTTTCGCTGGGAACGGGAGCAGGGAGATGGGTCTGTAGTTTTTGAGGTCGGTGGGGTCCGCCGAGGGCTTCTTCAGGAGGGGGTTGATCTTGGCGTGTTTTCAGTCGTCGGGGAAGGAGGCGTTCAACAGGGAGCGGTTGATGGTGTGGCAAAGCATGGGTGCGATGGTGTCGGTGGCTCTGTTGAAGATGTGGTGGGGGCAGGGGTCCGTTGGGGCCCCGGAGTGGATTGACTTCATCGTCTTCAGTGTGTCTTTGGTGGTGAGGACTGTCCAGCTGTTAATCGTTGGCTTCAGGGTGTCAGGGGTGGCTGGTGAGGGTTCAGTGTGTTGGTTGTCTTCGTCGAAGTTGTCGCCGATGTTCTTGATTTTGTGGTGGAAGAAGGTGCTGAGTTTGTTGCAGAGGTCTTGTGAGGGAGGAATGTTAGTAGACTAGCTGGTTGGTTGGGCGAACTCCTTGATGATTCTGAAGAGTTCTTTGCTGTTGTGTGCGTGTGTGGAGATTCTGTCTTCGATCGCTGTTTTTCTCGTATATCTGATGAGTTGGTGGTGGGCGTTGGTGGCGGCTCTGAAGTTGTTGTGGGCTTCTGTGGATTTGGAGTTCCTCCTGGCCTTTTCGAGGCGGCAGCATGTGCGTCTGGACTCTCAAAGTTCGGTGGTAAACCATCTGGCTTTCTTGGCGTGTGTGTTGTTGTTCTTCTTGAGGGGGGCTATGGTGTTGGCGCTGTTGGAGATCCATCTGTGCAGAGTACGGGCTGCGGTGTTGGGGTCATCGTCTTCCGCGGTGGTTGGGGTGGAGTTGCCAAGTGAGGAGGTGAGCTGGTCTTCGGTGATTTTGGTCCAGTTTCTTCGTGGGAGCAGGTGCTGGTGCCTGTGGATGGTGGGTGTTCTGAAGGTGAAGTGGATGCATCGATGGTCTGTCCACGGGAGTTCTGTGGTGTGGCTGAAAGTGATGGAGTTTCCTGTTGTGAAGAGGGGGTCAAGGGTGTGTCCTGCTGAGCGCGTGGGTTCGGTCACGATCTGGCGGAGTCCAATGTTGTGGAGGTTGTCCAGGAGGGATGTGGTGTTGGGGTCTAGTTGGTTGTCGAGGTGGAAGTTGAGGTCTCCCAGCAGGGTGTAGTTGGTGGATGCGATGGCTTGCGGGGAGATGATGTCCGTGATGGAGTTGGTGAAAGGTCCGCAGGGTCCAGGGGGTCAGTCAACCAGAGTTCATCAGAGGGTGGTGTTAGGGCTGGCCTGTATCTTGAAGTGTAGGTGTTCCATCAGGTCTGTGGGCTCGTCGGGGAGTATGCTCAGCCAGAGGGTGGATTTGTGGACAATGGCGATTCCTCCTCCTGGGTGGGTGGGGCGGTCCATCCGGGAGATCTTGTATCCTTGGGGAATGGCGATGTCCGGTCCCGAGGTGGTGTTGGTCCAGGTTTCGGTGAAGAAAGCTACGTCCGGGGTGGTGCTGTCGAGGAGGTCCCAGATTTCGGTGGCATGTTTGTGGAGTGATCGGACGTTGAGGAGGATGCATTGCAGGGTCTTCGGTTCAGTTGTGTTCTTGCGGGCGGGTTGTGCTGGGTCCATGTTCCTGGCGGTGCTGCAGGTGTGCCGGCAGCGGTGACAGCTGAAGGGTCCGTGGGTGTCCGCTGGTGATGCTAGCTTACAGTTGTTGTTGCGGCCGGGGTTGAGTGCGTGGAGTGCCGCTGGGTTGTAGTGCTGGTGGTGCGGAGGTCCAGGGTTTCTGGCGCTGGTCGCGTTCTAGTCGCGGACGGGCGCAGACGGGCTTGCCTTTGGCACGCCTTTGGCGTGCCCGCTGCGCGCTGCCACGCACCAGCCGCCATTAAGTAGGGGTCGGGAGGGCTGGACAGCTGGGAGGCGGTAGCGGGGACGGGAACTGGCTTGGCTGGTCGTGCTGGGGGGAGGGGCCGCGGGGGCAGCAGCAACGGGAAAAATGGGGGAAGCAAGCAAAAGAAGAGGAAAAATGTGACGAGTGAAAGGGTGAAAAACGAAAAGAGGAAGATATACAGAGTAAAAGGGTGAAATGAATAAAGAGTGAAACGGAGCAGACAGCCGAAGAAAAATGCAATAAAGAATGAAAGGGTGAGGAAGCTAAAGGACGAAAACGGAGCAGAAAGGAGAGAATGAAGGGGCAGAAAGTGGAGCGAGAGAAAGGAGTCAGAGGTTCACTGGACCACCAGGTATTAGGCGCAAGTATAACCTGCGAGTGGAGGAGGGCCTCGAACACCAAACACTACGGGAGTGCAAGGGCTCAGGAGTGGCCTCACTTAATGGTGGAGCTGCCAAACTTCATACACTCTGTATTCGGAAGCATCTTTGGAGGACTTCCGCTCATCCTGTTTCTAGTAGCAGGTATCCTGATTTTTTTTAATTTGCTACGCAATGGATGTCCCAGTCACCAAGGAAATGGAAAGAGCACTCCTGGAGCGTAATTACCATGACCACATGGTAGAACATCTAGGCACGCCTCGCCTTAGAGAACTAAGTGCATCTTGGTTCTTGTCATTTTGACCAGTCTTGATGGACTGCATCTTACCTGTCCTCCGATGTCTGTTTTGCGGAGAAGAATGCGTGTTAGACCTTTGTTTGACACTCCCATCATGTGCGCAACCGGATGTGAATACTTTACTGGACCCGATAATGGCCCATGATCTGCATTGTCCTCAGCGTATTCCGATGTTGATGGCGGCATTCCTTGAGCCATAAAACAGCAAAGAAATCCTTTGGTCTAGATGAAATAAGGCAAACAGTCAGAGATACCAGAAAAAATCACACAGAAATAACTGTGGGATAATCCCTTTCAGGACGTAATCCCTCACCCACCGAAGGTGGCATGCTTCATCATCTGGGATTCTCCTCTTGGCAGGAAACTCTAGTCCCACCAAGGGCTACAACCCCCTCTCTGAGAGGGAGGAGCTCAGGGATGTTTTTCATGTGTCTACTCTATAAAGGATATTCTAAATCCAACAGATGAGAGGAACTTGGTTATGATGAGGGTGCAGCGCAGCAAAAAATAACTGTGTAGGGAGTGATGTTAAAACTGACTAGAGAGAGCAAATTTTTTTTATTTTATTCGCTTGTTCTCACTGCCAGGATTAAAAACAGCGCACCTGCAGTATGGATTTAAAACTGCATGTGTCAGACGAACAAGAGAGGTCTACATGTTTCAGCCATAGAGACACATATGGTGTCAAGGCTTTCGTCAGGACCTATATGGATGCTGCTGCACAAAAACAAGTGAAGAGTAACAAATAAATAATGCAGATACTGAAATACAAAACCACTGGTACAGTTGTTTTCAGTTCACAATATAGAAATCGTACCTATTAGAGAAAGATACAAAAACATACAAGCAGATAAGTAACTCTGGAAAAAGTTTGCAGAAAAACCATGATACTGAGGTGGGATGCCATTCACACCATATCTTTAAATGCTACTAGCATATATTAATAAAGTAAAGTTTGCTTACCCGTAGTGCACGGATAAGATACCTCACCTCTACCTGGCGACAGCTCAGGGAAGGATGGGGGGCCCCGCTCTATAAAGGATGTGAAAGTGCAAATGTCACAGCCACATCGCACCAACTAATATTGATGCTTTACTGCCTTTCTTTGTAGAAGAATATTTTCATAGAGGAAAAAATCACAGAGAAACCCAGTACACAAGATAAAGGACAAAAGACAACAAATTCTCCTTAAATATATCATTTATATCCATCACAATTGGACAACTAAGGACAGTAAGTGTTGCCAGCTAATGTGTGAAGGTTATCAGTCGTAACAAGTGCGTATGTTGTAAGCCCATATTGTTCTTTGTCATGCCAGATAGAAGGATGGGGTATCATAGCACAACCGCTACTGAGCTAGCTCCCATAGCCTATTCAAGGCAGCACGCAGAGTGCTAAGTCTACGTGGTGTGGGCATTCGTAGATCAATGCCTACATAGGGCTACATCGCAATGATAAAATAGATGGGAAGACCCAAATGGGTAGATAATGAGAAATACTAGTGCACTGCCGTTTTTGCAACAGACAGTTAACCATAAATGTCATGTTTGTATGGAGAGGTTTAGACAGAGAGAGTACCCTTCCATAAAGTCGTTTTATTTATAAACAATAGCATTTTTGAAAGAAGAAGAGGCCCTCAAAAGTGGCCGCTCCTTATCACCGATCAGGGGGTCCCACGTGACCAGGCTAAACCGCCTTAGTAAACAAGTAAAACAGACACGAATGTCCTCCATTAGTTGACTAGTATGTCAGCCTCACTACAAACCAGAAGAGAGTGGCCAGCAAAGATTGCAAAGCCAACCCGAACCAAACGTATAAAGCGAGAGAGTCCTAACCCGCACACAGCCTGTCTTCGCACTCACCTCTCCGTCGGTACCCCAGGCAATCTGTAAGCTGCAACCGGAGGTGAGCGTAGAAGACAGACTGCCCACTTAAATACCACGACAGAAATGCAGTTCGAAATATTACGTGTATTCAGATGTGTCCTTCCCAAAGTACTTCGGGAAGTGTAGTGCAATCTATCTGCAGACACGTTGAACTGCACATGCACCAGACAGAGACAGACCATGCTCCTGACTTGTGGGCTCCGATAGCTTTATTGTGCACACTCATTTTGTGAGCATTAGTGTGACATCGAAGTCGTGGTATTTCAACAATCATAAGTGTTTGAAGTGGATGTTAATGAAGTGCCTAAAAACATGCTCTATTGTGCAGTGTTTATTCAAGACACCAGTAATGCCTAAAAACACGCTCTATTGTGCAATGTTTATTCTAGACACCAGTTTCAGATTGGTAATGGTGTCTCGAGAGTTTGGTATGTATTTGTGATAACGTGAAATTGTTATTGCATATAACGTAATGACACACATTGAAACCAAGATCTGTGTCCACCAAATGTCATGTAAGTCTGATCCAACAATCACTCACCGATGTAAAGGTAACCCCAAAGTGACAACCATGTGTCTCATCTACATAGTAATCAAGTTTATTTTAACTAATCACCTCCAGGGAAGTTGCTGTGGGCGTCTTAGGCTGCCCCCTACGTCTTGGCGTCTAGTATGCGTGTGTGATCACATTATCAGACAAAATCATGCTACGCTCCACTGTATTGCTTCTAAACTGTCTGCACCAATTCTGCAGAGGGGGAACAAACTCAGCGTAGTTAATCCATGCAACAAATCTTATAAAAAGATCTCACTAGAGCGTCACCCTGATCTTGTTAGTACTGTTAGCCAAATTAATATTAATTTGAGCAAGATTGGTAACGCTGCAAACGCTCGTGTGTAAGTGCGAGACTGAACCCGCATGAAGCAACTACCCCCATCTTCAGAGTGCAACCCACGGGATGTCATCATTCATACCTGTGGTGTAACTCTGTAGTCTGTAAACCCATCTCTGTTCGTGTCTAAATAGGTATTGAGAAATATTTGCGACATAAGAGGGCATAAAGGGTTGTTCCAGAACAGTCCAGTACAGATCGTCTGGTGAATGGTTCTTCTCTAGGAAATGATTTGTAAGCTTAGTGGATAGTTTCCTACAGCGAATGGTGCTTTTGTGCTCCATAATTCGTGTCTTAATTTTGCGAGTGGTCATCCCCACATACCTCAATCCACAAGGGCAGGAGATCAAGTAGATAAGTCTGTCACTATTATAATTTGTATGACGGGAAAGTATCCATGGTTTATTGGTGCCGATGTCAATTGAAACAGTATGTTTGGTTTGTGGACAGACGGCACATGAACCGCATGGAAAATGTACTTTTATAGTTGGTAAATCCCAGAGAGTTCCTTGAGTGTGGGGGCGATTTTCTCTCGGACGTGTGTGGACAAGCTGATCTTTGATATTCATGCTTCTCTTGAAAGCAAATAGCGGTTGGGGGATAGAGGTGTTCCCAATATTCAGAATGTTCCAGTTTTTCAAAATGCTTCTCTTAATTTTGTTAGAGAAACTACAGAAGGTGTTGACACATGTGATTCTTGATAAACTTTCTTTAGGTATAGCAACCTCCATCAGAGCCTCCCTGTTATTGTTCGCCGCCCTTTTCTTAGATTTAAGTATGAGTTTGACCGGATAGTGTCTCTCTTTCAATTGGGAGGACAGTCTCTTTGCATGTTCTTCATACTTTTCTTTCGTGGAGCAGTTCCTCCTTATCCGTAAAAATTGCCCATAAGGCAGGTTGTCCCGGAAGGACTTCAGATGGTAGCTGTTGTACGATAGTAGGGAATTTCTGGCCATTTGTTTCCTGAAAAGCTCTTTTCCCAGGCCTTCTCCTTCAGGAAAAACACGGATATCGAGGAACGGTAAGCTGGTATTACTGTATTCATATGTGAAATTCAAAAACTCATTCCTGGTGTTCAACCATTGGTAGAATTCAGTAATAGTGTCTGGTGTACCCCGCCATATGATGAACACGTCTCAATATAGCGTTTCCATACCAGGATATGCATTATGTATGGATTGCTCTCTGATAGAATGTGTTCTTGCTCGAAGAAATGCACATAGAGGTTCGCCAAGCTAAGAGCAAAAACACTTCCCATAGATGTTCCAGATATTTGCAGGAATAATCCATCCTCAAATTTGAAGAAGTTCTCTTTCATTGGGAGACGTGCACATGACTTGATGAAATGTACCGGGGTAATTGTACCCATTGCTCTGTTGTTGAGTAAGGTCTGTATCGCTGCCTATGTTTCATCTTGAGGGATACATGTGTAAAGAGACTCAACGTCAAAGAAGACAAGATAGTCTCTGGTAACATCGAACGGAGTCACTTCAAGAAGTCTAAGAATGTCCTTTGTATCCTGAAGGTACGTAGGCATTTCCATGACAAGTGGTCATAAAAAATGATCCACGAAAGTAGAGAGGGGTTCAAGTAGAGACCCTATCCCAGAGATTATGGGTCGGCCTGGAGGTGGTCTTTGCTCCTTATGTATCTTGGGTAATACATAAAAATATGGAGTGACTGGATGAGATGTAATGAGAAACAATGCTTCTTTGGTGGTGATCCAGCCATTGTCTTTGGCTTCATCAACTAGTATTTTAATCTCTGAAGTCAATCTCTTCATGGGATCCATTTTCAAGGGTTTGTAGAAACGTCTGTTCTCAAGCTGACGTAAGTATTCAGTCCGGTAGGACGACACATTCATGATGACGAACGCTCCCCCTTTATCAGCTGGCTTGATTACAATTGATTCATCATTCACCAGTGTCCGTATCGCCAATGTTTCACGCTTAGAGAGATTCTGATACTGCCTCTCTTTGTTTTCGCACAGGCTAGTTATCTCATCTGAAACTGCTCTTTCGAAAGTTAGTACCTGTGGAGGGACCAGATGCATAGGGGGGTTGAAAGTGGAGCGGTTCTTCAGGCCAGTATTATGTGGCACTTCTTCTGCACCTGTGGTTGGTTTGTCTTTGAAGAAGAACTGGAGACGAATTTTACGAAAAAAATGAGCCAGTTCTTGTTTAATTTGGAAAGTGTCACCTTTGTATGAGGGTACATATCCCAGTCCTTTGTCAAGGACTGCCAATTCATCTCCAGTGAGCTGCCAGTCACTGAGATTCACGACTAAGTCGCATCGTGGCTGCTCCCTGGTTGTGTGTTGGGTTTGGTCATACTCCGTGTGGTTCTCGAGGATGGTAGCAGGCTCCAATGCCCGTGAGTTTGTTGGTTCCATCGTCTCCCTCTCGTTCGTCCCCTGCCAGACCCTAAAAAAGACTGGTTAGAGAAAAACTGTGGTTGGGGATGGTAAGGAAATATTGGTGGCTGAAATGGTGGGTTTTGATAACCAAAGGGTACTGGGGGCCACCATTGTGGTGGTGGGGGCCCTGATCGGCCTCCTCTCCAATTGTTTCTATTCCTTCTATTGGCTCCTTGCCCTCAAGGTTCTTCATTACTGGCAGAGTCAGAGTCATTTGACCAGTCTTCACTCCCAGATATGGAGTAATTAGACCGGTATCTTTTGCCCTTCTGATTGTATTGTACTGGAACATAGTTGTCACTAGTATACGGGTACCCCTTTTCAAAGGAAAATCGTGCCAGATCGTTCTTAAATTTGTTGATTTTAGTCGCTAGAATTGAGTCTTTGAACTCTTTCTTTGTTTTGTTAGTATCTTCAGCCTGTTTCTTGTAAGGGGTCGCTGAGATGACCACTTTTATTTGAGACTCCAGGGTCTGGATTTCTACGAGAATTGTGTCTGCGATTCGTTTGGCAGTGGTAATAATTAAAATTAACCAATCTCTCGTACATCGCCAAGCGATGAGTGACCAATATTTTAAAAAGGTTTTATCATCCAAGAACAATCTAGGAGTGTTCGTAACAATCAAGCCAGTAGGGGCACAATTGCCCCTCAGATATTCCATCATTATTGCACACCGTGTATATATGTGCGTGAATGTGATCGTTTAAGCAAGAGCAATTTGGACCAGTCATCCCCTTGTGTGGAAGTCCCACTCTGTATGTTATCTATAATGCTAGGAGCAGTCAGAATTGCTTGGACCATAGCCTCATCAAAGGCTAGTCCCTGTGGTTCTGTCATTATGATATTAGGAGCAATGAGAAAAGAATATAAATAGGAACCGGGTTTCTGCGTAATCTGATCCTCATAAACGAGTGGAAAGAGCGAAGTCCTAAAGACAAAGGACTCGAGTGATAGAGGACCTGCAGCCGTAGCTGCTACACAATGCTTCTCAAAAAGAGATAAAGGAGTGTCCAAGGGAAAGTTTATAGACCTACAAATGATTGTATCCCCAAAACATTACTATAAAACAACAAAGAAATCCTTTGGTCTAGATTAAATAAGGCAAACAGTCAGAGATACAAGAAAGAATCACACAGAAATAACTGTGGGATAATCCCTTTCAGGACGTAATCCCTCACCCACCGAAGGTGGCATGCTTCATCATCTGGGATTCTCCTCTTGGTGGGAAACCCTAGTCCCACCAAGGGCTACAACCCCCTCTCTGAGAGGGAGAAGCTCAGGGATGTTTTTCGTGTGTCTACTCTATAAAGGAAATTCTAAATCCAACAGATGAGCGGAACTTAGTTATGATGAGGGCGCAGCGCAACAAAAAATAACTGTGTAGGGAGTGATGTTAAAACTGACTAGCGAGAGCAAAAAATGTTTATTTTATTCGCTTGTTCTCACTGCCAGAATTAAAAACAGCGCACCTGCAGTATGGATTTAAAACTGCATGTGTCAGACGATCAAGAGAGGTCTACATGTTTCAGCCATAGAGACACTTTCGTCAGGACCTACAGGGATGCTGCTGCACAAAAACAAGTGAAGAGTAACAAATAAATAATGCAGATACTGAAATACAAACCACTGGTACAGCTGTTTTCAGTTCACAACATAGTAATCGTACCTAATAGAGAAAGATACAAAAACATACAAGCAGATAAGTAACTCTGGAAAAAGTTTGCAGAAAAACGATGATACTGAGATGGGATGCTATTCACACCATATCTTTAAATGCTACTAGCATGTATTAATAAAGTAAAGTTTGCTTACCCGTAGTGCACAGATAAGATACCTCACCTCTACCTGGTGACAGCTCAGGGAAGGATGGGGGGCCCGCTCTATAAAGGATGTGAAAATACAAATGTCACAGCCACATCGCACCAACTAATATTGATGCTTTACTGCCTTTATTTGTAGACGAATATTTTCATAGAGGAAAAAAATCACAGAGAAACTCAGTCCACAAGATAAAAGACAAAAGACAAAAAATGCTCCTTAATTATATCATTTATATCCATCACAATTGGACAACTGTGGCCAGTAAGTGTTGTCAGCTAATGGGTGGCCTTCCTTGAGCCCCCACAGGTAGTAACAGCACCTGTTGGTATGGACAGCGGCTCCTCCTCTGACACCCAGGCTTTGGACGGCACACAGGCTGGCCCAGCACCAGCTGCGGACAGTGTGGTACATCATCTGTGCTCAATTGACGTACTATGCAAGGTGCTACAGGGGCCGTCTACTGCGGAAGCAAGCAACGAAAATGTTGCATCTACCAGCCAGGACACATAAACATTTGACTCATTTGGCTCGTCGCGTGCTGGAAGAAATTCGCCCTTTTTCAAAACAAGCTCAAATTTGGAACTCAAAACAAAAATTGACATTCCTTTCATTTATTGGGCATACATGGCTTTCTAATGCTTATAGTGCTTCGGACTATAACTAAGGACACTTTAGAGCTATGGCTTACAAAAATCTTTTTTTAAGACAATTTTAAGTTTTTTAGACATTTTTTACAAGTTTTAAACGTTTTTAGCTAAACAAATGTTTTCAAACTTTGTGCGTACCAATATCTAGTTAGGCTAGTAGTACGGTAATAAGTTACATATGTCGTCCAGTCGGAAGAGGAGTGGGTGTTATATTCCATATAGGTACCCTATATAGGCGCAGGTAACATTGCAACCTTTCACCTATATTCTTCCCTACATTTCATACATAACGATTCTTAGGGACTGATCTTTTACCTAGATATGACACTGCATTTATAACGCAGGTTTCCCCCTAGTTTGAATCTCATACTTTATGCATGAGGCTTCTTGGAAGCACAGCAGAACCAACATCTCCTGGATAATATCTATGTATAAAGTTCAGGCCTGACGTCATCCTTTAGGCCACCACAGTAACACAGCAAGGTAGGACCCCTGGGGAGACCTATTGGTATATATACATCACATCTTGCTTAGAAGGGGAGAGGAGACCGAGACTTCCCGGCTGACACACTGACCAGAGACGCTGAGGTTCCTGCATGCATACGCTTCAGCTCGCAATGGTCTAACATCCCTCATGGGGTGCCCAACTCGAGACAAGGACGGGGTCCCATATTCTCTAATTCTAAGGTAATCGGGTTGACTAGATTCTAGAGGGATTCTTGGCATAACACCTACACAGGTGCTAGGTACATTTAGGTACATCTAGTTAGGGAGGCATTGTAGGAGTACGCACTTCTTATCATGTGTTTTATGTACTGGTATATATTCATGATATCTGCGAGATGGTAGAACTATACCATCCCTTTACTTTCGTAGTACTGCTAATCATATATCTCTGCTACTGTCTAATGGTTGTTGCAGCTCATCTATTCTACACTAGAATAACAAATGTTCAATAAATTCTTATTGAAAACGCCCAGCCTGTTTATTCTGTGTATCTATCTGAGACGAACTAAGTAAGCACGAATGACTGAGCAAAAGGTAGTATATTGTTTCCACGATTCTGAGGGATCAGGGTTGTCATGTTCTGAGGTGGCACTGTGAGCTAGCTGATACAGATAGGCTAACGTATCCGGTGGGGGTGCACAGAATCAGTCTGCCACCAAACCCACAGTTTATGTTATCCAAACACGCAGATCCTGTATAGCTTAAATAGGAACTACACGACATCAGCACTATGATGAACCATTCAAACTATAATCCCATCATGTTCTACATACTGATGATTTGTGTAGCACTGATGAAATTAAATCTCCAAAACCAATACCTGCTGAATAGCTGGTCTGCACATGAAAGCAACTGCAGCATTTAGGCACCATTAATAACCACAGAACCAAATGAAAGAAGTATCTCAGACAAAACTAAAAACACATTGTGGAGAGTTTGCCTGACAGGCTACTCTATATGCAAAAACAACATGTTATCCTGCCCACCAAACCTTCAGTCGATCTGCCTTATTTAGAGACTGATAGATCCTAACTTTTCTATCACAGGAGCCCCCGTTGGCTCCATTGATGGAAAACTTCAGCCAAAAGTCTGATTGTGTAGAGGCTGTCAGCAGAAGAACATTACACCTACCACCCTATTTAGGGTGGATGGTGTAATATATTTTTGTGTCTGTCACTGTCAGGGATGGAACTAAAAAGTAGTTACTCCACAGAGAACTCCCGGGTGGTGGGTGGTCATTACTGTTTTGTTTTTTAAAACCAAACTCCTGCTTTGGGAGTTTTTTCTTAAAAACAAAAAAAAGCTGGAAAAATGGTGAACAGCCATCAAAATGATGGGGTCCTTCCAGCAAACATTTTGTACAATTAAAGGAACCACTATCGCGGCTGCTCTTTTCAATGTGGAGAGATGACTGCTGAGCCAATGGGCATCTTTAAATTTGATGGACAGTAGTTATTCAGGATAGTGGCAGTGATGTCCTCAGCCTCCCTGGTAGATGGAGTACTCGCAAACTCACAATCAGGCCCTAAATGGAAAATGCAATGTAAGTGACAATTATTAACTGGTAACTGTGTTCTATTTTCTCACTTCAAGGTTCCGGGTGGGCATTGTATCTACCTCATCCTACTTCACACTTTGTTAGACACCATATACAATAACATATAATTTCATATACATTGCACAGTGCAGGAAAAGTGTTATGAGACAGAGTCTCTATAAAGCATGCCTGTGTCTCGATGTGATGACCTGGAGAAGCCCAGACTTTACTTGTACCGAGTCTAAAGAGTAGTTTAATGTTGTGTTTGCAGCCATCTGTGATTGCATCACATTGATGGCACATAAACTGTTTTTTTTTCCTTTTTGAATACTGTTCATCTTCACACTTTGAATGTTCACTGTTGCCTTTTTGCCACGGACCCTCCCCCCCCTGTGGTTAGAAAAAAATCCTCCTTTTTTAATTTTGTCTCAGAAATGGTTCTTAGAATACATATGGTAAACCATACTCTGTTAATGCAGACGCCTCAGTGTCTGTTTGCTGCTACTTTTGGGCTTGTTGATGCAGCAGAGGTGGTCTCCTCTCTGCTCCTCCAGCTCATCAATCCCTGGTGAAGAAATGGCCGTTGGGTCACATGTCCTGTGTGGGTACTGGCATGAGTATTATTGGACCACACCAGAGGGGATTCCCAATCTCCTTCAGCACAATTCTTCATCTGCTCAATTCTCCTTTTGCTGTCCTCCCCAGTTTTTGTCCTAGGTATACCTAAGACCTGGTTTGGCCGAGGCCCAAAGGATGCCCCCCTCAGCACCACTACAAGTCTGGTATCTCTCTTGGGCTTATGCCACCCATACTCTCATCCCATTCTCCAGTCCATACTGGGTTCCTCGTTCAGCTATTTCTCCGTGAGTGCTTGCGCCAATGTACCAATACACTATTCCACAAGACAGCTGGGAAGCATTGGAGTAATGGTCTTTACACAATCACAGTCACTAAGTCATGATCATCAATAAAAGCGTCAATGCTTCCAGGATCTCAGTCCATATTCTGAAAGCTGACCCTCCCCTTGAATAAAGCTTTTATGAATGTGAGGTATATTGACCTTTGTTCATATTTAGTTAATTTTTTTTTATACAAATCAGAATTTCTATGACAAATCTACAGTTAAAAAATGGTTACACTTGCATTGCAAAACCTCAAAACTACCTAATTTTACTGGTTATAGTATGCTGCACAAATAGGGTATACTTTAATTACAATGCAGTTCTTACACCAGGAGTCATTACATTGGAAGTAAGATGTTCTACCTTTACATCGGTAATACATTACTTTGCAGGTAAGTAATTTCAAAAATCTTTCAAATGTTTGAATATTTGCAAATATATCTCACTATATATAAATAAACCCACACACACAGACACACACACTGACAAAGGTTAAAGTGACGTTATAGTTAGGCAAAAACTGTCATCTTAAACATAACATTTTGAACTTAAAAACACTGAAATTCACTAGTTATAGGTAACTCAAAAAACCATAACTCATGCAGTGTTGTCATCAATGATGTCATTTCAGTTGTCATCAGTGTTGTTACCAATGATGTCAGAACATGTAATGAGTTTTTTAATAAGTGAGTTCATAAGCAGTGCATGACAAGGGTGCAATTTGTAGTTTCATCCAGGCCATCCCCTAGCCCTGCATCAAACCCCCACTGTGTAGTGCAAATACCCATCTTGAACAAACACCAACCACCCCTCTATTTTATATTAATTGTTTTCACAATCGTATGGGATTCTCTAAGGAGCAAGTGGGTCGTGCAGATTCCCGTGGGACTCTAGCGGGATCCCAGAGGCCTGCACTGGCCTCCACAAAATTCAGCTGGATTATGGTGCCACCAAAAAGAAAACTTTTTTTTACTTGATCCCTGGGGCGTGGCTTTTTGGGACACTCTCACAACGTCAAGGGGGTCAGGGTACCCCTACATTGCCCCCTTATACCTTGTTTTATTTTCATTTTCAGGACACTGAGACCAAATCTCCAAGTCCTGTGATGGCAGGTGCAATATTTGTCTTCAATTTGTTGCCAGCCAATCAGCGCACAAGCTCTTTCAGGACTCATGGGGTCTTCTCGTCCCCACATGAGACAAGCGGCTGATGGGAAAAAATCCCCCTCAGCAAATCAGATGTCTCCATTATTTGAAGTTGCATGCCCATGGGACCTGTGAATATACATAGTTTTTTTAACCTTCGTTCTTTAAAAACTTATAGGGGCATATTAGCAAGACCCACGTTAAAATTATCGCAGTTTTAGCGGCAGGAAACTGCCGCTAAAATGGCGATAATGGGCTTGCTAATATGCGTTATAGAATTCAATAGAAGCCCAGGTTAGATGTGCAGGACATCTAACCTGGGCTTCTATTGAATTCCATAACGCATATTAGCAAGCCCATTATCGCCGTTTTAGCGGCAGTTTCCTGCCGCTAAAACGGCGATAATTTTAACATGGGTCTTGCTAATATGCCCCTAAGATTTATCCTATATTGCAAAAAGCACGCTTCATATGTAAAGATCTAGCTTTCTGCCAAATTTGGTGCAATGGCGTTAAGCCATGTGGGCTGTAGCACTGTTCAAAAATCCCTATGGAAATTGCTTTTTTCTTGGCCCCCGCCTAACCGATCACCCTGAAACTTTCAGGAAAAAAGAGATAGATGAAACTTTTTTTAGAAACGTTTATTAAGATTCATCAAATGGCATCAAAGTTATTAGCTAAACTAAATTGCTCTTGCAAAGCAAAGTCTAACCGGAACTACACAGTGGCGCCTGACACTGCATATGTATATGTGTAGGTTGTGTATATATATATATATATATATATATATATATATATATATATATATTACATACTGGAGGTCGCCAGTAGGTAGTTATAGTTGGAACCTAGTTTCCATAGGAAAAGCGTTTTTGATTTGCCAATATCTTTGGCGCCGTTTGACGAATCTTCGCGAAATTTTCAAAACTAATGGCCCGCTCTGTTCAGTTCCTGTCTTTAAAGTTTCAGGGTGATTCGTCAAGCGGGGGCCGAGAAAAAAGAGGGGTCCCAAAACACGTTTTCTCCATGTTTATTTCCATAGGAACGTTTGTTGAGGCTACAGCCCGAACTGCTGAACGGAATTACACCAAATTTGGCAGACAGGTAGCTCTTGGTCCAGAGTGCACTCTTTGCTTTCAATGGTTTAAATCTGTTCAGTAGTTCCTGAGAAATTTTAAAATAAAAAATATCGATATTTGGTGACCGAGGAGGATTCGCGAACCCTCCCGATCACGAGCTTCATTCTGATTGGCTGCCAACACTTCAAACCAGGAAGTGTTGGCAGCCATCTTGTGACTCAGTACAACCGAGTCACAAGAAAAAAGGTGAAAAAAAAGAAAAGGGGGCAGGGTAGAAACACCCTGACCCCCTAGGCCTGGTCAGGGGGTCCCAGAGGGACCCCAAGGGCCAAAAAAAGCATTTAAAAAAAAAAAAAAGATTTCGGCGGGATTCGCGAATTCCACCGGAAAAAAACCCGGGGGCTCATTTTAATGAGCCCCCGGGTGGGCCAGGTCCCGGGAGCAAAATGCAAATATATGTGGGGGCCACGTGGGCCCCCGCAGCCCCGGGGACTGCCACCTCCCCAGGGCTTGTGTAAATTATGCATGGGGGCACCACCTCCCCGGAGCTTTCTTTAATTATGCGCTGGGGCACGTGGCCACCGCAGCTCCGGGGACCGCCACCTCCCCAGGGCTTTATTTAGTTATGGGTGGGGGGGCCTCATGGGCCCCCCAAGCCCAGGTGACCGCCACCCCCTGAGGCTTTGTTTAATTATGGGTGGGGGGCCTTATGGGCCCCCCCAAGCCCTGGGGACCACCACCTCCCCGAGGCTTTGTTTAATTATGGGTTGGAGGGCTCGTGGGCCCCCAAAGCCCCGGAGACCGCCACCTCCCTGGGGCTTTGTTTAATTATGGACGGGGGGCTTTGTGGGCCCCCCAAGCCCCAGGGACCACCACCTCCCCGGGGCTTTGTTTAATTATGGGTGGGGGGCCTCATGGGCCCCCCAAGCCCCGGGGACCACCACCTCCCGAGGCTATTGTAAAAAGTAAGTGTGGGGGGGCTCGAGCCCCCCCACACTGCCCCAGGACCATCACCTCCCCAGGGCACTAATTATGTTAATGCGGGGGTCCGCTGTGGACCCCCAGCCCCGGGGACCACCACCTCCCCGGGGCTTTAAACTTGTTGGGAGGGGGGTCACGCGGCCCCGCTCCTGGAGCCCTAGATGACCCTGGGGACCGCCACCACCCAGGGCCGGCTCTGGCTCCAGCAATGTCCCGGGGTGCCCACCCCAGGGACATTGCAGTTTGCAATGACAGGGCAGTAGTCTTTGCAAACTTCTGCTTCGCTTCGTGGAAGCGAGAGCAGGTTTTCTGCTCTTGCTTCCATGATGCAAAGCAGTATTGCTTTTGGACAAGGGGAGCTGCATGTCAGCAGCTCCCCTTGTCCAAAAGCAATGCTTGCTCCCACAGGAAGCAGGGAGCCGGCTGGGACCGGGGGGGTATTGGGGCTCCCCCTACGGTCCCCAATGTAAGGCGAGGCCCTGGAGGATGGGGTCCCCAGGGCCATAATTGGCCTCAGGAGAGGGGCCACGCGGCCCCCCTCCAAAATAAAAAAAAAAGAACCAAGACTAGCCAGGCCCTGGGGGATGGGGTCCCCGGGGCATATTTGGCCTCAAGAGGGTGGCCACGTGGCCCCTTCCAAAATAAAAATAAAAAGATTCAAGGCTGGCCAGGCCCCGGGGGATGGAGTCCCTGGGGCCTGAAGTGGCCCAGGTAGGGGGGGTGCACATGGCCCCCCTCCCAAATATTTTTTTTAAAAAAAAATTTAAACAAGGCAATGCCCCGGGGGATGGGGTCCCCGGGGTTGATAAAGGCCTCAGGAGGGGAGCCACGCAGCCCCCCTCCAAAATAAAAAAAAGGAAAGGCTGGCCAGGCCCTGGGGGATGGGGGCCCCAGGGCCCCAAAAATATTAAGAAAAGGGCTGCCACACAGCCCCCCTTCTAACAAAAAAAAAAAAGAAAAGCCGGCATCTCGCCGGAGGCCCTGCCCCCTCCTTGCACCACCGTGCAAATGTTCCTCCTGGGGTGTTCTAAGTTATGGGATTAACTCCCTTTCAATCCTGAGGGTTCTTGGGGGCCAACTAGCCCACCAGGTACCTCCAGTACCTGTAGGATTGCTGAGAGGTGGTCCGAGGCTATACCCCTTTTTACAACACTCTGCAAATGCGCTTTTTGGCGCACTGCTGGTGGGGCGATGAGGTCCTCTTGTGTCCTGAGGACCTCAGGACTAAAGTGGACTTCATCCCCTGAGCAGCAGTGCACCAGGAAGCACATTTGCAGAGTGGTGTAAAAAGGGGGCGTGGCCTCGGACCACTCTCAGCAATCCAGCTGTGTTGGGCTTACTAGAGATAACAGGAGGGCTAGTTGGACCCCAGGGACCATCAGGAGGCAAGGGGACTGCATCTCCTAAGCAAGAGCGCACAAGGAGGTGCGTTGGCAGAGTGGTGGAGGAAGGGGGCATGGCCTGTGTCCACCTCTCAGCAATCCCACTATCTGGGGCTTACTGGAGATATCAGCAGCAAAGGAGACTTTAATCCCCATCGAAGAGCGCGCCGGGGAGCGTGTTTTCATACTGGTGGTCAAAGGGGGCGTGGCCTGCTATGAGTACTTACCAATGCTGCTGTGTGGGACTTACTGGAGGTAATAGGAGGGGTAGTTGGCCCCCAAGGTTGTCCTTGGGGGCCAACTACCCCTCCTGTTACCTCCAGTAAGTCCCAAACAGTGGGATTGTTAAGAGGCCTTCAGAGGTCACGCCCCCCTTTCTCCACCACTCTGCAAACACGCCTCCTGGCACACTACGGGTTGGGGGATGAAGTCCATTGTACTCCTGAAGGACTTTGGGGGCCAAGAAGCCCTCCTGGTACCTCCTGTAAGTCCTACGCAGCGGAATTCCTGAGCGCTGGTTGGAGGCCCAGCCCCCTTTCTCCACCACTCTACAAATGCGACTACCAGTTAAAGAAGCATTTGTAATGTAATAGGTCCACATTTGCAAGAGTTAGAGCTATTGGCTTTGTACATGTAAATGTTTTTTACTAATTGTTTTTGGAGTAGAGTGGATGTATGTTGTGTGTAGTGGAATTATGTGGGATGTTGTGCAGCGAAATTATGTGGATAGAAAGTATGTGGTATTTAGTGTATAAGAATTATGTAGAGTGGGATTATGTGTTATGGAGAGTAATTATGTGGTATGGTAGTCTGTGTTGTGGAGTGGTAACCTCAGGTTTAGTCTTCCTCGTTTCCATAGAAGCTAAACTATGAACTCAATGAGACACAAAAAAGAAGGATTCACTGAGGGGCACTTCTGAACCCAGTCAGAAGTATGAGCAGGGCCACTGGAATTATGCGACTGTTTGGCTGCACCGATTTTTGCACAATTATACATTTTCTGTATTAGCCATATAATCCATCATATGCTGCCTAATCTGCAGATTTGAACAAAAACGCCTGGTTTCTAGCTCAAATGTTACCAAAAATGCAGCGACAAGTGTTACAGCGTGGTGGAAGGTCCTTTGCAAACCTGGTCACCTGTTACTTATTGCTAAATGTGGGTGTTATATTGGTACTAAAGGTATGCAAGCCACTCTTGCTTCTTTCTGCACCTCTCTTGCCTCTTTCTGGATTTTGGTTGCTTCTTTCTGCACCTTTCTTTCTTTTTATGCACTTCTATTGCTTCTTTCTGCAAATCTCTTCTACTTTCTGCACCTCTTTTACCTCTTTCTGCACCTCACTTGCTTCTTTGTGCAACCTTTCTTCCCTCTTTCTGTACCTCTCTTGCCTCTTTCTGCACCCCTCTTCCTGCACCCCTCTCGCCTCTTTCTGCACCTCTGTTCCTTCTTTCTGCATTTCTTTTGTTTCTTTCTGCACCTCTCTTGCTTCTTTCTGCACCCCTCTTGCCTGTTTCTTCACCCCTCTTCCCCCTTTCTCCATCTCTGTTGCTTCTTTCTCCACTTCTCTTGTCTCTTTCTCCACCCCTCTTCCCTCTTTCTGCACCTCTGTTGCTTCTTTATGCACCTCTCTTGCTTTTTTCTGTACCCCTCGTGCCTCTTTCACACCCCTCTTCCCGCACCCCTGTTGCCTCTTTCTGCACCTCTGTTCCTTCTTTCTGCACTTCTTTTGTTTCTTTCTGCACCTCTCACTTCTTTCTGCACCCCTTTTGCCTCATTCTGCACCCCTCTTCCCTCTTTCTGCACCCCTCTTGCCTCTTTCTGCACCTCTGCTCCTTCTTTCTGCACTTCTTCTGTTTCTTTCTGCAGCTCGCTTGCTTCTTTCTGTACCCCCTTGCCTCTTTCTCCTCCCCTCTTCCCTCTTTCTGCACCTCTGTTGCCCCTTTCTGCACCTCTGTTCCTTCCTTCTGCACTTCTTTTGATTCTTTCTGCACGTCACTTGCTTCTTTCTGCACCCAATGTGCCTGTTTCTGCACCCCTCTTCCCTCTTTTTGCACCCCTCTTGCCTCTTTCTGCACCTCTGTTGCTTCTTTCTGCACTCCTCTTGCTTCTTTCTACACCTCTCTTGCTTCTTATTGCACCACTTGTGCTTCTTTCTGCACCCATCTTCCCTCTTTCTGTACCCCTCTTGCCTCTTTCTGCACCTCTGTTCCTTCTTTCTGCACTTCTTTTCTTTCTGCACCTCTCTTGCTTCTTTCTGGACCCCTCTTGCCACTTTCTACACCCCTGTTCCCCCTTTTTGCATCTCTGTTGCTACTTTCTGCACTTATCTTGCCTCTTTCTCCATCCCTCTCTCTGTACCTCTGTTGCTTCTTTCTGTACTTCTCTTGCTTCTTTCTGCACCTCTGTCCCTTTTTTCTGCACCCCGCTTGCTTCTTTCCGTACCTCTGTCCCTTCTTCCTGCACTTCTTTTGTTTCTTTCTGCAACTCTCTTGCTTCTTTCTGCACACCTCTTGCTACTTTCTGCACCCCTCGTGCCTCATTCACACCCCTCTTCCCTCTTTCTGCAACCCTCTTGCCTCTTTCCGCACCTCTGTTCCTTCTTCCTGCACTTCTTTTGTTTCTGTCTACACCTCTCTTGTTTCTTTCTGTTTCCCTCTTTCCTCTTTCTCCAGCCCACTTCCCACTTTCTGCATCTCTGTTGCTTCTTTCTGCATTTCTCCTGCTTCTTTCTGCTTCTATCTTGCTTCTTTCTGCACCCCTTGTGCCTCTTTCTGCACCCCTCATCCCTCTTTCTGCACTCCTCTTGCCTCTTTCTGCACCTCTGTTGCTTCTTTCTGCACTTCTTTTGTTTCTTTCTGCACCCCTCTTGCCTCTTTCTGCACCTCTGTTCCTTCTTTCTGCACTTCTTTTGTTTCTTTCTGCACCTCTTGCTTCTTTCTGCACCCCCTTTGCCTCTTTCTGCACCCCTCTTGCCTCTTTCTGCACCTCTGTTCCTTCTTTCTGCACTTCTTTTGTTTCTTTCTGCAGATCTCTTGCTTCTTTCTACACCCCCTTGCCTCTTTCTCCATCCTTCTTCCCTCTTTCTTCACCCCTGTTGCCTCTTTCTGCACCTCTGTTCCTTCTTTCTGTACTTCTTTTGTTTCTTTCTGCACGCTTCTTGCTTCTTTCTGCATCCCTCATGCCTCTTTCTTCACCCCTTTTCCCTCTTTTTGCACCCCTCTTGGCTCTTTCTGCACCTCTGTTGCTTCTTTCTGCACTACTCTTTCTTCTTTCTGCACCTCTTTGCTTCTTTCAGTACCATTTGTGCTTCTTTCTGTGACCTTCTTCCCTCTTTCTGTACCCCTCTTGCCTCTTTCTGCACCTCTGTTCCTTCTTTTTGCTCTTTTGTTTCTTTCTGCACCTCTCTTGCTTCCTTCTGCACTTCTCTTGCCACTTTCACCACCCCTGTTCACCCTTTTTGCATCTCTGTTGCTTCTTTCTGCACTTCTCTTGGCTCTTTCTCCACCCCTCATCCCTCTTTCTGTACCTCTGTTGCTTCTTTCTGCTCTTCTCTTGCTTCTTTCTGCACCTCTGTCCCTTCCTTCTGCAACCCTTGTGCCTCTTTCTGCACCCTTCTTCCCTCTTTCTGCACCACTCTTGCCTCTTTCTGCACCTCTGTTCTTTCTTTAGTTTCTTTCTGCAACTCTCTTGCTTCTTTCTGCTTCCCTCTTGCCTATTTCTACACCCCTCTTTCCCCTTGCTGCATCTCTGTTGCTTCTTTTTGCACTTCTCTTGTCTCTTTCTGCACCCCTCTTCCCTCTTTCTGCACCTCTGTTGCTTTTTCTGCACTTCTCTTGCCTCTTTCTGCACCTCTGTTGCTTCTTTCTGCACTTCTCTTGCTTCTTTCTGCACCACTCGTGCCTCTTTCTGCACCCCTTGTACCTCTTTCTGTACCCCTCTTGCCTCTCTCTGTACCCCCTTAACTCTTTCAGCACAACTCTTCCCTCTTTCTGCACTTCTCTTCCCTCTTTCTGCACATCTCTTCCCTCTTTCTGCACTTCTCTTCCCTCTTTCTGCACTTCTCTTCTCTCTTTCTGCACCCCTCTTGCCTCTGTCTGCACCTCACTTGCCTCTTTTCTGGACCTCTCCTGCCTCTTTCTGCACCTGTCTTGCTTCTTTCTGCACTTCTCTTCCTTTTTTCTGTACCTTTCTTGTTTCTTTCTGCAACTCTCTTGTCTCTTTCATCACTTCTCTTGCTTCTTTCTGCATCTCTGTTGCTTCTTTCTGCACCCCTCTTGCCTCTTTCTGCACCCTTCTTCCCTCTTTCTGCACCTCTCTTGCCTCTTTCTGCACCCCTGTTCCCTCTGTCTGCACCTCTCTTGCCTGTTTTCGTACCTCTCTTGCCTCTTTCTGCACTCTCTTGCCTCTTTCTGCACCTCTGTTGGTTCTTTCTGCACTTCTCTTGCCTCTTTCTGCATCCCCCGTGCCTCTTTCTGCACCTCTGGTGGTTCTTTCTGCACTTCTCTTGCTTCTTTCTACAGCTCTCTTGATTTTTTCTGTACCCATCTTGCCTCTTTCTGCACCCCTCTTCCCTCTTTCTGCACCTCTCTTGCCTCTTTCTGCACCCCTGTTCCCTCTTTCTGCAGTTCTCTTGCCTCTTTCTGCACTGCTGTTGCTTCTTTCTGCACTTCTCTTGCCTCTTTCTGCACTCCTCTTGCCTCTTTCTTCACATCTGTTGGTTCTTTCTGCACTCCTCTTGCTTCTTTAGACACCTCTCTTGCAAATTTCTGCACCCCTCTTGCCTCTTTCTGTACCTCTCTTCCCTATTTATGCACCTCTCTTGCCTCTGTCTGCACCCTTGTTACATCATGTTTGCCTGTTTGTGCAACTTACTTGCCTCTTTCTGCAGTTCTCTTGCCTCCTTCTGCACCTGTTGCTTCTTTGTGTACTTCTCTTGCCTCTTTCTGCACCCTTCTTGCCTCTTTCTGCACCTCTGTTGCTTCTTTCTGCACTTCTCTTGCCTCTTTCTGCACTCCTCTTGCCTCTTTCTTCACATCTGTTGGTTCTTTCTGCACTCCTGTTTCTTCTTTTGGCACCTCTCCTGTAAATTTCTGCACCCCTCTTGCCTCTTTCTGTACCTCTCTTCCCTATTTCTGCACCTCTCTTGCCTCTGTCTGCACCCTTGTTCCATCTTGTTTGCCTGTTTGTGCAATTTTCTTGCCTCTTTCTGCAGTTCTCTTGCCTCCTTCTGCACCTCTGTTGCTTCTTTGTGTACTTCTCTTGCCTCTTTCTGCACCCCTCTTGCCTCTTTCTGTACCCATTTTGCTTCTTTCTGTACTTCTCTTGCTTCTTTCTGTACCTCTCTTGCTTCTTTCTGCACCCCTTGTCTCTTCCTACATCCATCTTCTCTATCCCTGCACCCCTCTTCCCTCTTTCTGCACCTCTCTTGTCTCTTCCTGCACTTCTCTTGCCTCTTTCTGCACCACTGTTGTTTTTTTCTGCACTTCTCTTGCCTCTTTCTGCACCTCTGTTGCTTCTCTATGCACCCCTCTTGCCTCTTTCTGCATGCCTCTTCCCTCTTTCTGCACTTCTCTTCCCTCTTTCTGCACTTCTTCCCTCTTTCTGTACCCCTCTTGCCTCTGTCTGCACCTCACTTGCCTCTTTCTGCACCTCTCCTGCCTCTTTCTGCCCCTGTCTTGCCTCTTTCTGCACTTCTCTTCCTTTTTTCTGCACCTTTCTTGTTTCTTTCTGCAACCCTCTTGTCTGTTTCATCACTTCTCTTGCTTCTTTCTGCATCTCTGTTGCTTCTTTCTGCACTTCTATTGGCTCTTTCTCCACCCCTCATCCCTCTTTCTGTACCTCTGTTGCTTCTTTCTGCTCTTCTCTTGCTTCTTTCTGCACCTCTGTCCCTTCTTTCTGCAACCCTTGTGCCTCTTTCTGCACCCTTCTTCCCTCTTTCTGCACCACTCTTGCCTCTTTCTGCACCTCTGTTCATTCTTTAGTTTCTTTCTGCGACTCTCTTGCTTCTTTCTGCTTCCCTCTTGCCTATTTCTACACCCCTCTTCCCCCTTGCTGCATCTCTGTTGCTTCTTTTTGCACTTCTCTTTGTCTCTTTCTGCACCCTCTTCCCACTTTCTGCACCTCTGTTGCTTTTTCTGCACTTCTCCTGCCTCTTTCTGCACCTCTGTTGCTTCTTTCTGCACCTCTCTTGCTTCTTTCTGCATCACTCATGCCTCTTTCTGTACCCCTTGTACCTCTTTATGTACCCCTCTTGCCTCTTTCTGTACCCCCTTACCTCTTTCTGCACATCTCTTCCCTCTTTCTGCACTTCTCTTCCCTCTTTCTGCACATCTCTTCCCTCTTTCTGCACTTCTCTTCCCTCTTTCTGCACTTCTCTTCTCTCTTTCTGCACCCCTCTTGCCTCTGTGTGCACCTCACTTGCCTCTTTCTGCACCTCTCCTGCCTCTTTCTGCACCTGTCTTGCTTCTTTCAGCACTTCTCTTCCTTTTTTTTGCACCTTTCTTGTTTCTTTCTTCAAGTCTCTTGTCTCTTTCACCACTTCTCTTGCTTCTTTCTGCACCTCTGTTGCTTCTTTCTGCATGCCTCTTGCCTCTTTCTGCATGCCTCTTCCCTCTTTCTGCACCTCTCTTGCCTCTTTCTGCACCCCTGTTCCCTCTGTCTGCACCTCTCTTGCCTGTTTTCGTACCTCTCTTGCCTCTTTCTGCACTCTCTTGCCTCTTTCTGCACCTCTGTTGGTTCTTTCTGCACTTCTCTTGCCTCTTTCTGCATCCCTCGTGCCTCTTTCTGCACCTCTGGTGGTTCTTTCTGCACTTCTCTTGCTTCTTTCTACAGCTCTTTTGCTTTTTTCTGTACCCATCTTGCCTCTTTCTGCACCCCTCTTCCCTCTTTCTGCACCTCTCTTGCCTCTTTCTGCACCCCTGTTCCCTCTTTCTGCAGTTCTCTTGCCTCTTTCTGCACCGCTGTTACTTCTTTCTGCACTTCACTTGCCTCTTTCTGCACTCCTCTTGCCTCTTTCTTCACATCTGTTGGTTCTTTCTGCACTCCTCTTGCTTCTTTAGGCACCTCTCTTGCAAATTTCTGCACCCCTCTTGCCTCTTTCTGTACCTCTCTTCCCTATTTATGCACCTCTCTTGCCTCTGTCTGCACCCTTGTTCCATCTTGTTTGCCTGTTTGTGCAACTTACTTGCCTCTTTCTGCAGTTCTCTTGCCTCCTTCTGCACCTGTTGCTTCTTTGTGTTCTTCTCTTGCCTCTTTCTGCACCCCTCTTGCCTCTTTCTGCACCTCTGTTGCTTCTTTCTGCACTTCTCTTGCCTCTTTCTGCACTCCTCTTGCCTCTTTCTTCACATCTGTTGGTTCTTTCTGCACTCCTGTTTCTTCTTTTGGCACCTCTCTTGTAAATTTCTGCACCCCTCTTGCCTCTTTCTGTACCTATCTTCCCTATTTCTGCACCTCTCTTGCCTCTGTCTGCACCCTTGTTCCATCTTGTTTGCCTGTTTGTGCAACTTTCTTGCCTCTTTCTGCAGTTCTCTTGCCTCCTTCTGCACCTCTGTTGCTTCTTTTTGCACTTCTCTTGTCTCTTTCTGCACCCCTCTTCCCACTTTCTGCACTTCTGTTGCTTTTTCTGCACTTCTCCTGCCTCTTTCTGCACCTCTGTTGCTTCTTTCTGCACCTCTCTTGCTTCTTTCTGCATCACTCATGCCTCTTTCTGTACCCCTTGTACCTCTTTATGTACCCCTCTTGCCTCTTTCTGTACCCCCTTACCTCTTTCTGCACATCTCTTCCCTCTTTCTGCACTTCTCTTCCCTCTTTCTGCACATCTCTTCCCTCTTTCTGCACTTCTCTTCCCTCTTTCTGCACTTCTCTTCTCTCTTTCTGCACCCCTCTTGCCTCTGTCTGCACCGCACTTGCCTCTTTTCTGGACCTCTCCTGCCTCTTTCTGCACCTGTCTTGCTTCTTTCTGCACTTCTCTTCCTTTTTTCTGTACCTTTCTTGTTTCTTTCTGCAACTTTCTTGTCTCTTTCATCACTTCTCTTGCTTCTTTCTGCACCTCTGTTGCTTCTTTCTGCATCCCTCTTGCCTCTTTCTGCACCCCTCTTCCCTCTTTCTGCACCTCTCTTGCCTCTTTCTGCACCCCTGTTCCCTCTGTCTGCACCTCTCTTGCCTGTTTTCGTACCTCTCTTGCCTCTTTCTGCACTCTCTTGCCTCTTTCTGCACCTCTGTTGGTTCTTTCTGCACTTCTCTTGCCTCTTTCTGCATCCCTCGTGCCTCTTTCTGCACCTCTGGTGGTTCTTTCTGCACTTCTCTTGCTTCTTTCTACAGCTCTTTTGCTTTTTTCTGTACCCATCTTGCCTCTTTCTGCACCCCTCTTCCCTCTTTCTGCACCTCTCTTGCCTCTTTCTGCACCCCTGTTCCCTCTTTCTGCAGTTCTCTTGCCTCTTTCTGCACCGCTGTTACTTCTTTCTGCACTTCACTTGCCTCTTTCTGCACTCCTCTTGCCTCTTTCTTCACATCTGTTGGTTCTTTCTGCACTCCTCTTGCTTCTTTAGGCACCTCTCTTGCAAATTTCTGCACCCCTCTTGCCTCTTTCTGTACCTCTCTTCCCTATTTATGCACCTCTCTTGCCTCTGTCTGCACCCTTGTTCCATCTTGTTTGCCTGTTTGTGCAACTTACTTGCCTCTTTCTGCAGTTCTCTTGCCTCCTTCTGCACCTGTTGCTTCTTTGTGTTCTTCTCTTGCCTCTTTCTGCACCCCTCTTGCCTCTTTCTGCACCTCTGTTGCTTCTTTCTGCACTTCTCTTGCCTCTTTCTGCACTCCTCTTGCCTCTTTCTTCACATCTGTTGGTTCTTTCTGCACTCCTGTTTCTTCTTTTGGCACCTCTCTTGTAAATTTCTGCACCCCTCTTGCCTCTTTCTGTACCTCTCTTCCCTATTTCTGCACCTCTCTTGCCTCTGTCTGCACCCTTGTTCCATCTTGTTTGCCTGTTTGTGCAACTTTCTTGCCTCTTTCTGCAGTTCTCTTGCCTCCTTCTGCACCTCTGTTGCTTCTTTGTGTACTTCTCTTGCCTCTTTCTGCACCCCTCTTGCCTCTTTCTGTACCCATTTTGCTTCTTTCTGCACTTCTCTTGCTTCTTTCTGTACCTCTCTTGCTTCTTTCTGCACCCCTTGCCTCTTTCTACATCCATCTTCTCTGTCCCTGCACCCCTCTTCCCTCTTTCTGCACCTCTCTTGTCTCTTCCTGCACTTCTCTTGCCTCTTTCTGCACCACTGTTGCTTCTCTCTGCACCCCTCTTGCCTCTTTCTGCATGCCTCTTCCCTCTTTCTGCACTTCTCTTCCCTCTTTCTGCACTTCTTCCCTCTTTCTGTACCCCTCTTGCCTCTGTCTGCACCTCTCCTGCCTCTTTCTGCCCCTGTCTTGCCTCTTTCTGCACTTCTCTTCCTTTTTTCTGCACCTTTCTTGTTTCTTTCTGCAACTCTTGTATGTTTCATCACTTCTCTTGCTTCTTTCTGCGATTCTGTTGCTTCTTTCAGCAATTCTCTTGTCTCTTTCTGCACTTCTTTTGCCTGTTTCTGCAACTCTTTTGTCTCTTTCTTCACTTCTCTTGATTCTTTCTGCACCTCTGTTGCTTCTTTCTGTACCCCTCTTACCTCTTTCTACACCCCTCTTCGTTCTTTCTGTACCTCTCTTGCCTCTTTCTGCATCTCTCTTGCCTCTTTCTGCACCTCTGTTGGTTCTTTCTGCACTACTCTTGCCTCTTTCTGTACCCCTCTTGCCTCTTTCTGCACCTCTGTTGCTTCTTTCTGCACTTCTCTTGACTCTTTCTGCACATTTCTTACTCTTTCTGCATCTCTCTTGTTTCTTCTACACTTCTCTTGCTTCTTTCTGTACTTCTCTCGTCTGTTTCTATATTGAAATGGGAAGTGCAAGCTGTTAAGTTTAAAGGTCTGTGTGCACTTGTGACTGAGGTATATGTCTACTTGTACATGTATTGTCACATGTCTTATGGATCTGAAGATGGTAGCTTAAAAAGCGGATAGCTTCTCTTATAGGTGGTCAAAACTTGTTAGTTCTGCTCTGACATTTGGTTGCTGAGGCAGACATGTGTTATGTATATAGGTGTTATAGAGCCCCTCAAATGTACCATTGAATATGCATGTGCCCTGTATTAGGAGCAGAAAGAAATACATGCACCTTCTTGTACACAAATTTACAGAGTATGCTGTTTGAAAAGCGGATATTTAGACACACGCATGCATACCTTCACAAACTTGGTCAGACTTACAACAGTGATATGGTTAGGATTGCTGTTTACATTTGGTAGGCCTAACATTCTGAAGAGTTGATGAATAGTGAACTTTCAAGAAAAAAATGTGGTTTAAGACATCTTGGGAGAAGGATTAGTGATTAGGCTACTTTGTATGAGTCTTTGGAAAGGTACAGTTGAAGTAAGTCTCTTTCTGCACCTCTGGTGCTTCTTTCTGCACTTCTCTTGCTTCTTTCTGCGCCTTTCTTCCTCTTTCTGCACATGTCCTACCTATATAGGCATATTTAGAGATTAGCATTTAAAAAACCTTAGAAATTCACTGAAAAAACCAGAGCTTTCAGGGATGTTATAATTAGGAATTAGCAGTTAAAAAACCTTTGAAATTTACTGAAAAAACCATAGGTTTCAGGGACGTTATAGTTAGAAATTAGCATTTAAAAAACCTTAGAAATTCACTGAAAAAACCACAGGTTTCAGGGACGTTATAGTTAGTTGGGCATTTCACTTGTTCAAAACCAGAGAAATGTGGCCGTTATAGTTAGTTGAGCTAACTACAACTCTCGCCCCCGCAATGCACTGCTGATGACATCACATATTACATCACTCATGACATGGTCAGTGACATCACTGATGACATCTCAAATGACATCACTGATGACATCACTGATGACATCATCCACGTGATCATCTGATGCACCTCACACCCTAATATAACCTTTGATACACCCACTCTAAAATACAGACTACCATTCTCGAAACCATAGACACACCAATACCAGTTAGTAAATACCCAGTCACTGATTCCTAGGTCTACACACACATCCACTCACTCACCCATACAGTCACTCATACAAGCAGTCACTCATCAATACAGCCACTATAATATGCACTCATACGCCCATACAGGCACTCACACACCGCCACTCACCCATAGAGTTACTCACACACCTAGTCAGTCATGCAAAGAATCAATCACACTCCCATTTACTCACCTATACAGTTATACACACACACCACCTCACTTATTCATAAGATACTAACACATACTGACTCTCTTATACAATCACTGACACAAGCACACACTAATCCATACAGTCACTCTCACAATCACTCACTCTCACATATAGTCACTTATATACTCCAACACTCACATATACTGCCTTTTACATATGTAGTTACTCACACATGTACCACTGAGACATCCATTCACTCACCAACACAGCCATTCACACACTCACTCACCCATACAGCCCCTCACAATTGCACTCTTGAACCCATACAACCTTGTGAATCACCCACTCACACATCCATGCAGGGAGTCACACACCCCCACCCACCCACACAGACACTCAGGCACCCATACAGGTACTCAGACAACCAATCAATAACCCATATAGATACTCATGTAGCAACTCACCAACCCATGCAGCCGCTTACACACCAACTGACAGACTGATACAGACATTCACAGAGATTAGTCACTAATCTATACATTCAGTAAAACACATTTAATCACTCACTTATACAGTCAGTCACGCACCTACTAAATCATCCATTCAAACACTCATACACCCACTCATTCTTCAATACACTTTGGCGTATATATATATATATATATATATATATATATATATATATATATATAAAAACATACTTAAACATTTCAGAAACACAGTCACTGGATGATGTCATCAATGATGTCATTTGAGATGTCATCAGTGATGTCACTGACCATGTCATGAGTGATGTAATATGTGACGTCATCAGCAGTGCATTGTGGGGGCGCAAGTTATAGTTAGCTCAACTAACTATAATGGCCAAAATTTCTCTGGATTTCTATGAGTGAAATGTCCATCTTACTATAACGTCCCTGAAACCTGTGGTTTTTTCATGTTCATCAATGTGTCATCACTTCAAAGACACACTCCACAACACATCCAATAAAAGCAAAAGGCATTTTTAATTCAGAGTTCTTTGTTTGCCTAACTCGTTTCTAGTCACAGCTCCTTGATCACAGGCTGCCAGGGTGCAAGCAGACATACTCAAAGGCAAAACCTCTCTGCACATTTCAATTGACCTTTAGTAGGTTTCACAGGTGAGTTAATTGGTGTTCATGCTTGGATATGTAGTCCCTTTCAGACAGTGTTCTATCTCTTGTAGACTCTGCGCTGCAACACTGAATATGCATTTTAAAATTACCCTCCAGTGGGCCTCCAAATTATAAATGCCTTTTGCTTTTACTAGATCTGCTGTGGAGTGTGTCTTTGAAGTGTGGACACATTGATGAACATATATATATATATATATATATTACCTACTAGTGGTCACCAGTAGCTAGTTATAGTTAGGATGTAGTTTCCATTAACTCTGGGCGGAAAAATCCTCTCCGCTCGCAGAGCTTGCGGATTTTTGGTATCCGCGTCCCGTGTAGAACGCGGAGTTACCGAAAACTCCGCGCCCCGCAATGGAGCGGAGTTTTTTTTTTGTTTGCGCGTTCAAAATGCGTTTTCGTGCGCGCAGTAGCGACTTACCGGGATGCCTGCATTCGCCGACGAGATTTCCTATCCGTTCGCATGCGCCATGAGATTTGGTAGCCGGCCGCTTGGTCCTGCGAGAGTCTGCGATCGCGAACACGTCATTCGGATGCGCCATCGGACTTCCGTCGGAAGTTTCGTGAAGATCGCGATGCCGAACACGCAGAATTTGCAAGCTGGAGAAGAATATCTCTCGAGCAGCCTAAAACCTTCTTGAAATGATGATATGGATGAAAAAACTCCTCAGATTGACATTTGGCTGTACTTTTTTGTGCAAAGAGTCCTTTTTCTTTTTTTACTTATTTTTTGAAGAGGAAGGAAGTG
The DNA here is from genome assembly GCA_963921515.1 of Calotriton arnoldi. Taxonomy (NCBI): domain Eukaryota; kingdom Metazoa; phylum Chordata; class Amphibia; order Caudata; family Salamandridae; genus Calotriton; species Calotriton arnoldi. Next base: position 805,240 of record CAWUFW010008335.1, on the reverse strand, counting down.
CCCCAGTGTCTCCAACTTCCTGTTCCTGTCCAGCAGGCTCCTCCCAGTGCTTTGTCCATCTCCTGTTCACTTTTCATTTGGATTTGCAGCTGGAAGGACCCCTTTTTTTGTCTGCCGCATCATATATCATTGGATTTGAGGACTTTTGGATTTGAGATTTCACAAGTAAGTTGGAAAATTGGTGTTGTTTGTTTGATTGGGGCATTGCACCTTCATTTCTTTGTACTTTTCATAGTTTTTTTTTCAATGTATTGTGGTGGGTGGCCTCTAGTTTCAGTAGGGGCCTAGTTGTTTCTTTGTATGTAATTTTTCTTCTATTTTTCTTCTATAAAGGAAGCATGTTGCAAAGTTCACTACATTTTCTCCAACTTTTGCATACAATTTGCAACATTTATTTAATTCACTAGCCCAGTAGTCTGCCAATAGGCCTTTTTCAGCCAGTAGGCCGAGAGCTACTCATGTGTGCATGAAATGACTGTGGTGTCTGTTGAATTTAAACATCATTTAGGGCATGGATGGCATTGGATTGAATTGCAAAATGTGTTTTTTGGCGGTATTTCACTTAGTTCGTGTGTGTTAAATAAATGCCTTTGTTGGATGTGTGTGGTGTGGTTGTTGTGTAGCTTGCAAACCTTTTTTAGCCCTGTGGTTTTTCATTTTTTCATTGTTACATTAAAGCTGTGTTGTTTAGCATGCCTTCTTTGTCTGGCCATAAAGGCCTGCTTGAGTTCATTGTTTTACAGGCCTCCTGCTTGTTGTTGTTTGAGTGACCATGCGGCTGGTAGCCATTTTGTGGTGGTAGTTAGTGTGCTGCTTTTTCCATAGGCCTGCATGTCTCCTTTGTTCCTCTTGGCTTACTGCTTCTTCTTGTTGTGGCCTGGCCATGTGGCTGGTGGCCATTTTGTGTAGCCAGCCAGTGTGCTTTTGCCATAGGCCTGCATTGTCTGTCTTCCCTTTCTTGTTGTTGTGGTGGCCTGGCCATGTGGCTGGCGGCCATTTTGTGAAGGCAGCCAGTGTGCTTTTGCGATAGGCCTGTATTGTCTAGCATTGTCTGTCTTCCCTTTCTTGTTGTTGTGGTGGCCTGGCCATTTGGCCGGTGGCCATTTTCTACAGGTAGCCAGTGTGCTTTTGCCATAGGCCTGCAAGATTTATTTGTGGTGGCCATGCCTTGCCCTTGTTGTTGTTCTGCATGCAATTTTTTTCTTTTTACCCAGCAAACAAATGCAGGACAGTTCACTACATTTTCTAATACAGTTGCAATATTATTGATTTGAATTGATTCACTATGTGGCCTGGTCTGCCAATAGGCCTTTTTCAGCCAGTAGGCCCAGAGCTACTCATGTGTGCATGAAACAACTGTTTCTGTGGTGTCTGTTGAATTTAAACATCATTTAGGGCATGGATGGCATTGGATTAAATTGTAAAATGTGTTTTTTGGGGGTATTTTACTTTTTTCATGTGTGTTAAATAAATGCCTTTGTTGGATGTGTGTGGTGTGGTTGTTGTATAACTTGCAAACCTTTTTTAGCCCTGTGGTTTTTCATTTTTGCATTGTTGCATTAAAGCTGTGTTGTTTAACAGACCTCCTTTGTCTGGCCATACAGGCCTGCTTGAGTTCATTGTTTTACAGGCCTCCTGCTTGTTGTTGTGTGAGTGACCATGTGGCTGGTGGCCATTTTGTGGTGGTAGTTAGAGTGCTGCTTTTGCCATAGGCCTGCATGTCTTTCCTTTGTTCCTCTTGGCTTACTGCTTCCATCCCCATTGCCAGCTGCAGCTTCCTGAATGATGCTGCATCCCATGTGATGCACAATCACATTCACAAATCACAATGCCAAACAGGTTCCATTACATTTGTATTTTTGTTTTTGTTCTTCTTCTTTCCTATCCTTCCTGAGTGTACACAGTGCACCATGAAAGCCCTTGTTGTCAAAGTCTCACAAATGGCTACACTGTTGTTATGTTTTTTTAATAACTGAGTTAATACAATTTATTAATATTAATAATAACACTAACAAGTGTGACCACACACTAAGTTATATATTATATTTGTTTGTGTGTACAGTAGTAAATTGAACCACAACAATAAATGCCACATTTCACTAATGTTCTTCTTGCTTCTTTGCATCTAGGTGCACAAAAGAGGAGGAGGCGTCATCACCCATTGTACTGCCAGACAGAAGTCCTGCTGCACACGACATCACGTGACGTGTGACCACAGATATCTCTTCAACTTGTGCCACTGAGTGCTGTTGACATCTGAAGAAGATGGCCCCAAAGAAAGGTACCAGGTCCTCCAGTACCAAGAAATTTGACAGTGAGAAGAAGAAGGAAGTGCCACTTACCACCACTTCTGGTGTGCCAACCAAGATCTTTTTTGGGAAACCAAAAATTGCGCCTGCAGCAGCGGTGTCTGGGGATCAAGCTGGGAGCAGCACCCCCGCATCAGTGGACCCACCTCACCAACCTAGGCCCAAGCCCATGTCTGTCGCAGAGGCAGCCAGTCTCATCACGACAACACCAACAAGCAGCGATGTTAAAATTGACTCATCGTTATCGCAAAGTAGTACCCAATCAACGCAGGAAACTCAGATAAGTGGACAACAGCAGCCGCAACCACCGCCCACAATAGTAGTTGTTCCTCCCGAAGTAGGGGCAGTTCAGGAAATCGAGTTTCCTGCAGAGGAAGAAGAGCAAGCCACTCATTCAGAAGATCCATTGTCTTCCAGATCCCCAGCTAGGTAAAGGGGGGTTAGTCCATTGAGTTCTTCTGCAAGCCCCCCTTCTGATGATCTAGATGCCACTTGGAAGCCACCTCCTCAGTCTGAGAGTGAGAGACGCCACGAGACAAGGCTAGGGAAAAGGAAGGTTCCAGAAAGCCTCAGAGTTATGGAGGTAGATGTAGAAGAGGAGGATTATGACAAGCTAGTCATCATGGACATCAGTCCCGCCCCAGTGGAGACCAACATCACCCCATCCCAAATTGCTGTGAGGGATGTGGCACAGATACCACCAACACAGGTAACACCAACACCACCTCCAGCTTCCATATTTGCAAAGGCCCAGCAGCGACCTACATCCAGCACAACCACCTCAGTAGAAGTAGGTAGTTGTAGTGCACAGAGTCAAATTCCACGCCCACCCTCCAGTTCAGCCGGCATTGCAAGTGGCACCTCCAGCAGCTCCAGAAAGTTCACCTCCCCAGTTTGGGACTTCTTTTCGGTTAGCAGTAAGGAAGAGAACGTTACTATATGCTCCATTTGTAAACAAGGTGTTAGTCAGGGTATGCTTGGTACAAACTATGGTACCGGAGGCCAAACAACCCATCTGAAAACACACCACTTGATCCAGTGGGAGGAACACCTTAAAGGCCAAAAAGTAAAACTGCACCCATTGCTGTTGGTGGTGATGAAGAAGTAGAAGATACGATCGCGGTGGAAGGTGAACAAGAGGGAGACATTTTCTCTGGAACACAAAGTAGCCCTGTCCCCAGCAGTGCAGTGGTACCGCCCACATCCTCATCAGCCTCAGCAACATCTCAGTGGCACAAGAGTAAGAGTCAGGCTGAGAGTGAGACACCAAGGCAACAGAGTACCGCAACGAAAAAAGTGCGGCGTTGAGCCTAACAACATCTGGCGTCAAGAAGTCACCTGCATCAGTGGCACCAGAAAGGAAAAAAATCCAGCCTACCATTCTCAGCATGTTTAGGTCGGAGGGGCAGTACGAACGCAACCACCCAACGGCACGTTTGTACAATGCGAAGCTGGCTAAAATGTTAGCGTTGGACGTTCTCCCTTTTTCTTTTGTGGAAGGGGTGGGTTTTCTTGAATCTGTGACAGCCATCTGCCCAAAATGGAAGGTTCCCAGCCGGTCTTAATTTGCCAGAGTTGCTGTTCCAGCACTACATCACGACGTGCTGGAATTGCTTGGACTAGCTTTGCAGCAGAGTGCTGTTCACAGTATCTACATGACAACAGACATGTGGACCAGTTGCCAAGCCACTGATTACATGTGCATCACTGCACACTGGATCTCTTTTGTGGGGGATAGAGAAAAGATATCTGCAGGTGTTGACACTGCTGAGATTTGTAATGCCACTCGGAAACATGCAACTGTAGCCATGTTCGCCATGGAGAAATCTCATACTGCTGCAAACATTTTGGAAGAGTTTAACAGCAAGGTCTTTGAATGGCTGCACCCAAGAGGGCTTAACATTGGTTTTGTTGCCAAGGACAATGGCAGTAATATAGTTAAGGCCATGGGCGATGGTGGCTATTTCAGGGTCCTGTGTTTGGCCACTGCATTAACATCATTGTTCAAGACTTTCTGAAAAAAGAATACCAGAGTCAGCAACTTACTGACCACCTGCAGAAGAATATGCACACATTTCAGCCATTCTTTTAAAGCCCGGAAGCAGCTGAGGATCATTCAACGTGAGTATAGAGTGCCAGTTAAAGCACTCATCCAGGAGGTGCCAACACGTTGGAACTCAGCTGATTACATGCTTGACTGTCTGTTTGAGCTGTACAGACCAATCAATGAATATGTCATGCGAAGACTAGGGGAGCTAGTGTGAAAGGCATGACCATTGAGATGGACCAATGTGGCCTAGTTAAATGCCTGACAGAGATGCTACTTACTTTCGAGCTCTTCACACGTGAAGTCAGCAAGAAGGAATGTACTATGGGCCAAGCTATCCCATTGTTGCACATGCTACAGGAACAGCTGAAGGGGGTGTCTGCAATGTACGCAGGTGTGGAGGAAAAAAAAGAAGCATATGAGTTGGTGGAGAGCTTATCCCTTCACTTAGCTGAAAATACAAGGGTGCAAACTGAGATTGTGTCATCCAACCATTACCTTTCTGCCACAATTCTGGATCCACGGTACAAATCAGTACTGAACACTAACACATTAATTCCTTTTTCACAAGTGGATGTTGCCAAATACAAAACTTGGATAGCTGCGGCAGCCAGTGACTTTGAAAAAGAACGGCTGGGAATTAGAGGCCCACTACTCCAGCCCACAACAAGTACTGCAGAGCGGCCTGCATCAAGTTCAACTTCAGAGCCTGAGGGCAGTGCGGTTGGCTCACAGCAGTCAAAACCACCAACATCAACAACAGCAAGAACAGGATCATCACCAGCACCAGTAAAATCGGCACAAGAATGGTATCAACAGCAAGGGCTTGTTAGGTCCAGTGCTGATGCAAATGCAAAGGCAAAAGAGGCCGGGCAAAACAGAGCACCCCTGAGCATTGAGCGGATGGTCCAGGCCTATATGGATGACCCAACAGAGGTCTACATTGATCAAAACCCATTGCTTTATTGGTATGGGAAAAGTCGCCATTGGCCAATGCTCAGCAGGCTGGCGATAAACTATCTGGCTTGCCCTGTCGCAAGTGTCTCTTCTGAGCGTGTTTTCAGTGCTGCTGGTGCCATTGTAACAGTGAAAAGGACCAGTCTCTTGCCCTAAAATGTGGAGAGGTTAACCATGATCAAAATGAATCAGCACTTAATACCACCGGATTACACCATACCTGAAGCACAGCAAGAACAGGAGGACAGTGACTTAGGTGACGAAAGTAGTGTGGTAGATGACCTACTTCTGGGTGAACCACCAGAGTTTGAGGACGAGCTCTACTTCCCTGACAACTAGGCTTTCAACTTGTTACTTTCTTTCTTCCTTATTTACTTTTATTATTTGAGTGTGTCTCTGTTTTTCTGGTTCCAATCACAACAAATCCATCACCACCACCGTCTTGTCTTTTTATTGCTGTATTGGAGTAGCAACTGTGTGCATTTATTCAAGAAGTCCACTCCTCCGAGTCCTGCTCCATCCATCCTGACTCGCCCTAAATCCATTTCCCTCAAGCCAGATATTGGCTGGAGAATAGTACAAGAAATGTGTGCCTTCCTCGTCGAGTCCCTCCAAAAGAACATGACTATAGCTATCCTCCTTTTCGAGCCGAGAGGGACTGCCCCTTAAATGAGAACAGGTAATGAATCTTTTGGCATGCATTGGACGCGGACTCTGAATGATTGGTGTTTGTGTTGTTGTGCATGAAGTGTACTAGTATTTAATCTACACACTAAAACAAAGTGACTCAAGTCAATGTTTCCCTTCTTGTTGTTTAATAACAAATTGTACTTCTGCTGCAGGGCGATCCATTGCATTTTTGAATATAGAATCTGGACTCACTCGGTACAACACTACAGACTGAGTTGGACACCATGATGATGATGATGTTGACCACATACTCTATACCCTTTGCAGTCAGTCAGTAGGATCGGAGATAATTGATGGAATAACTCGGGGCGTTTCATGAAGCGGCATAAACGTAAACAAGTCAATCAACAACAACCACAACAGACCTACATGTCTGTGTAGTGGAGGATTTGAGTCAGTGTAGTGGAGTGGTATTACTGACAGCGGTGCATTGATTTAGTTACTTAATTTGGAAAATGCTATGTTGCTGTATATGTGTGCTCTGTCTGGCTCAGTCAAAATCAAAGCTAACTGGAGTTTTGGTGGGTGCTGTGGGAATGCTCTGTCCTGTTGTTGTTGTAGCGTGGTTAATGCTGGAAACAGAGTAGACATGATTTAGCCATGCCACCTCTGAAATGAAATGAAATTGAAATGAAATTTGTACTTGTAAAGCGCACTTATACCCCCAAAGGGGTGTCCTGGCGCTGTACGCATACCGCTGTGGAACCCTTCCTGGCTTTTCCCTGTGAAATGTCCACTCCTGGGCACCCCCAAGGTGAAGGCAGGCATCCCAGCGCTGGTGGGGCCATTGTGGAGATTAAGCAAGCTATTGCCCAGAGTTGCAGAGTGGGACCCATGATTAGAATAGGCACCGAGGCGAGAATTATCAGGTCCGAGGAAATTGAGCCCAAGACCCGCCGAGGCGGGAATTTAACCCTGGTCCCGGGCCAGATCTCTGCATCAGGGTCTGCCGCTCTAACCATTGAGCCACACTTCTTGTTGCACTGCTCCATAATTTATGCATTTTTTTTCTCCTTGATTTTTCAATATACTTTTGGGTTTTCTATCTACACTTACAGGCCGGCCTTTACCCTGTGCTACACTGGGAAAAACAACTCACACTTACCTTACCAATCCGCATCCACCAGGCATCCACCAGGCAGGCAGGCACCAAGATTGATGGACGGAGCATCCATGGAAGGGAGGAGACCAAGAGGAATAACGAGATGCAACTTCCCAATTTGACCCGGATAATACAGTAACGTAGTATCATTCATCATCTTTTAATTAATTTGATTCATTTTTTCTCTTCAATCATTACGACTGTGTGTTGTTGTTTATTTGGTTTGCTCTTAATCTTTGCTTATGTCCCTACAGCTATTTTTAAATTTTCTTTGCTAGCTTTAAAAGGAAGCCCCGTACAACATAACATAAATAAAATGTATGTAATTTGGGTCTCTCTGAGGGCAGACAGGCAATGCAATTGCATAATAATAATTAATAATATACTGCTGCCCTGTGTCTACTAGTCTACTTCGTAGTAGTAGTACTACTTATCATTAACCACATCATGCATGCATTTCCTTTTTCTCCCTTAACAGATTTATGAATATGATGGTCGTCTGCCAAGATTGTGTGTTGTCCATGTGTAGTGTTTGTCTTTGTCAAACCTTTCCCTCAAATACCCCTTCCCAACCATTCATCAAATCCTAACCCTCTTCCCCCGGGCTGTGTGATTTATTAAGGCGTGACTAAATTAAATTTACACCAATAATTGATCACACACTTGCTGGGGTGGATGTGGTTCAAGCAAGTAAGCAACACTATCAAGGCAGGTCGAGGATCTTCTAATTCTGCTCTAAGTATATATATATATAGTCGGCCACACTGGCAACAGATTAGATTGCCCAGTGCCCACCCATGCTTAGTAGTATTCGCTATTCTCTTCTTTTTCCAGAGGAACATAATTATAATATTAACCCATTATTTTATTAATTATTAATTGCCGTCATGGATTTCATCCATCCAGCACTAAAGGTTACGCTTGTCCACTTCATCGGTCGAGTCCACTACTTCAGTTTGTTGTAACTTGTACTAGGCTATCCCTGCCACCATTGTGTTTTATTTTACTTTAGCATTAAAAATATCAATATCATTCATCATCACTTTCTTCTTGTTTGGCAGTCTTCTTCTTGTGTACTTACTACTTACTGTACTTCTACTACTCGTTCCCTAGTCTCCCTCAGGTGACTGACTTGTCTCATTTTCTTTTTTTACAAATGCAACTGTCTACCGCTACCACCACCCACCATGGCACGTTAGGAAACTAAACCATTACCATGCAGCCATTGCTTCGGCTAAACATCAATCACAGGTAAGAGAAGAAGTGTGGGGGAGTCAATATTGTATATCCTATGGAAATTAATTAATTCACACACCCACATCCCTCCGAGTATATACTACAAAGTGGTTTTAGTTGCAGAATGCATAGATTAGGAGGAGAGACTGACAGTAATAGGACAAGTGAGGGTACTGCATCTGTCTGTGTGTTACACTATTGGCAGATTTCAAAAACTGGCTGCGGCCCTGCAGCAAAAGGAGGAAACAACAACAAACAAGGTGACGTAAAAGAGTAACCACCCCCCCAGAAAAGATTTGCATCATATCATATGTATTGGAAAATTATAAATTATTTATTACCCTAACAAATATAAACTATAAGAAAAACCCACAACACCTGACCCACCACTCTCCCTAACCCCAACCAATGTCCAGTACATTAAATAAATGTCCATGTCAGTTCAAGAAAAAGTAAACCCCAAGGTTCCCCAACTAGTCCCAACATCCCATCCACCAAAAAAAAGATTAAAAAAGGCGCAATAGTCAAAGAAGACTGAGGTCGGTGATGTGAAATGAGTCTGACGTCTAGCGAAGGGGGTGCCGGCTAGTTTTCTTTAGGACCTCCTTCATCTGGGCCTCCAGGCGCACCACCCTGTGTAGCACGCAGCACCGAAAGTTCCTGCAGGAACAACAGGGGTGTGCAGCAGTAGATGTTGGCAATGGTGATGGCCGGCGGGCGGCTACCAGACCACGGCGCCGTACCACCGGAGGCACGGGGGGCTAGCTGGGCTCCGGGGCATTGGAGGAGGAAGCTGCCGCCTCCTCCTCCGCCAGGGCAACCAGCCGGCGATATTCATCCCGGATGGCCTGCAGCATCTTTTGCCGGGCCCTGCCCGCCAACTCCTGCCTTGTGGTTTGGGAAGGAGTAGCTATACCAAGAAAGGAAAAAAAAGAGAATTGTTGTAACCAATAATCTTAGCAAAACAGTAACACAAAATTAAATTACAGTCAACACCTAAAAAGTATAGTGGCACAGTAGTAGCAGTAATACTAGCAGCTGTTGTATCCTCCTCTCCTCCTCACTTCCCTTCCTCTGCCCCTAGGATTTGGATGTGGTGATTATCCTTTCAGGCACTAAGTATGGAGTAGAGCAGAAGTATTCTTTTCTCTCTCTCTTGTTTAGCACAATTAATCTTGCAGGCATGCCAGCTCAGTCAGCTTGTGCCCTAGACAGACATACTTATGTCGCAGTCTCGCAGACTCATGTACTTTACTACTGTCTGCATGTGGGGCAGCTGTACTACACAATTATATATTTCCATTTAGGCCATACTCTGTTAAACCAATGGCAAATGCTCAGACAGTTTCACTCTCACCCTGACTGCACTACTGCAATAAGGCACATGATGATGGTTAATGATCACATGCTTATGGATGATAAGAAACGGCGGCACGACATCATGTCACTCACGTCACGTGATGATGATGACACACTGAGTGATTTGTAAGTACTAGTTACCAATTACCATGCAGCCGATAGGCCACCCATGGCTGACACAGGGAGGGGACTGGAGCGGAAATGGGCCTCGGAGTCGGAGGGAGGCAATTCTGGGTAGGGTAAATATTTAGTCATGCACAATATATATGTTGTGCTTGCAAACTACTGTGAGTCAAGGGAGTATTCCATTCTGAAATACAAGTACCACCTCAAACCTTTGAACCAAAAACCTTGCCAAAAAACAGTCCTTGTTCTTCCCAGGGCTTGTTTTTTCATTTACATTCAGTGCATTGCTCTTCTAGCATTATTATTATTTTATTCGTAATATTCTTCACCCTTGGCTTTGGTACTCTGGCACGGTTTAATTTTCTTTTACATTCTCTTCCTCCGGTCTGACTCTGTTTTCACCTACTATGATACCATCCAGGCATCCATCCATCCAAACATGGCTATCATCATAAACCGGCTTTCACCGACAACAACATACATTTTAGATATATAACCAACCACCACCCATGCCATGCGTCCTTGCTTGCCTTAGAGTTTGACCCCTCCAACCCCCCCGGAGGATTCCTTTCACCCATACAGTTTCACCCACCCAGATAGGCATCCTTTCTGCTTTCTCTTTCACCTTTTCACCCATCCTTCAACTACCCATACATCCTATTCCTATCATTTTCATCTACCACCTATGCAACCCGGGGCCCCTTCCTTCACCCACGCATCCTTCTCCGCCAGTCATACATGTCGTCTGACTGTTTGTCTTCGTCATAAAACTGGCTTTGCTGAGTTGAAGATAGAATATGCCATTAGTTACTCAACCCCTGCAGCTAATGCTAATGTTTAAGTAAAGGCCAGGGTGTCTGCTTCAACTGTTCAGTGTTCTCACAAGCAACAACTTAGCCTCAGCAGAAGTACAGTGTACTACTAGTACTGAGTGTACACCCTTGCAGCAAGAGTATTCATCATTTGGCCAAGCAAGTCAACGCAGTCTCCTCCTCCTGCTTCAACACCCTCCGCATGCTTCGCAAGATCTACAGGTGGATCCCGACAGACACAAGAAGAACAGTCACCCAGGCCCTCGTCAGTAGCAAACTTGACTATGGAGACGCCCTCTTCGCGGAGACCCGGCCAAGCTCATCAAGCGACTGCAACGCATACAAACGCCTCCGCACGCCTGATCCTCGACGTACCACGCTACAGCCACATCACCCCCACCTGAGGAACCTGCACTGGCTCCCCGTCGACAGGAGGATCACCTTCAAACTCCTCATCCACGCACACAAGGCACTCCACAAGACTGGCCCAGCCTACCTCAACAGACGACTCTTCTTCTACGTCCCCAACCGCCAGCTCCGCTCCGCCGACCTCTCCCTCGCCACCGTCCCTCGCATTCGAAGAACAACCACCGGCGGCAGATCCTTCTCACACCTCGCCGCCAAGACCTGGAACACCCTTCCACTAAGCCTACGACAGACCCAAGACCTGCTGACCTTCAGGAGGCTACTCAAGACCTGGCTGTTCGACCAGTAGCAACACCCCCCCTTCTCTCTCCCCAGTGCCTTGAGACCCTCGCGGGTAAGTAGTGCGCTCTACAAATTCTGTGATTGATTGATTGATTGATCATTCTCAATAAGTAAGAAATATGACTTACCACCGCCCGCCACTGCTGCTGGCCCACCCCTTGTGGCTGCCGCATCCGCTCCCTCCAGAGTGGCATGGTGGCCCTCACCGCTGGCCCCGGCACTGGTGGTCGGTACGCCTGGAAAACAAATTCCCATTTTTTTAGATACCATATTTGCCTCTCCTATATATTTTTTTAATTAGCAAGATTGAAAATACGTAATTAATAATACATATACACCACACACATCACTATCTACAATTCGGATACCAGTACAGTAGACAGTATGTCCTATCAAAAATAACTAAATAATATCCGGTTGGGCATTTTGTTGGTGGCAATTTTTGAAAAGCCTCTCAAGAAGAGGACAACCCATAGGACTGGACTCAGTGACTAGAGCTACGGGGCATCTCATTTTTGGAAAAGAAGAAAGAGTGGCCAACTGGGTGATCATGAGGTCTCTCTTAGTTGGAAAATGGTGCCGTCCTCCTACTCCTCTCATATATTTCCTTCCAGCCATGGTGCACGGTAACAGTTGTTCAGTGTTCATCATCAATTGCTGCTACTAAAAAAAGTACTAGGCCTGGATTAGAAAAAGTAAAATGCACCACTTTGGGGGGTCCTGCTCCTGTCCAATGTGAGTGACCACCATTACTGATTGAGCATGATGAGAAAGTAAAAGAAACTAAAGCCTTCTCATCTCACAATTCACAAACCTGCGGATATACCTTACTTGTCTGGGGCATGCAATTTGCAGTCTGCACAGCACATTAGTGCTACTAGTAGTAGTAAGGAGTCCTTACTAGTTCTAGTAGTAGCCTAGGCTAGGACCAATGGGTTCTCTGAGTCTTACAGTACCACTACTAGGCAATCCACATAAGGGGAGAGAGAAAGCTCAGTGAAACCCAGAAGAAAGCAAGCTACAGACAGACTGTCTAATAGAGTCAGAGCAGAGGTTAGTCAGATGCAGTTTGATTTGATGTAAAAAGAAAAACAGACACTAGAAGAAATAATGTTAGTAGTAGTACTTAGTTAGTAGTAGGTAACGGTGGAGCAAAACCAAGAATTTAGAAGCAGATAGATTGAAGAGGATTTTGGAAAAATTAAAATTAGGAAATGGAAATAATAGAGCGGTAAAAGTTAGGGAAATATTAATATAAACACCAGGAGGACTTACTGGGGCCAGCAGCAGAGCCATCTGCGGCTGTGCCTGAGGCCGCTTCCTGCTGTTCCTGGGAGGCCCCTACAGCTCCCGAACCCGCCGCACTGCCAGCAGCCCCAGTGTTCTTCTTGCCCCTGGATGCTAATCATGTAAAGAGACAAAAAATGATTTGTGTTAAATATATAAATGTAATTGCTCAAAAAATATTTTTAGACAGGAAACGGCAATTGCAATAATATTGACCTATGCTAAATCAATCAGATCGACTTATTCGACTAGTAGTAGTCGTCTAGTATGTATCGCAATCGAGTACCATCCGATCATTATTATTCCACAGTTCAATTCCGATTCCTGAATCCTAAACATACCTAGCCCACCTATTCCTGACTTTGGAATGAATTGCAAAAAAATGATATTTGAATTTTGCTTCTAAGTTCAGATCTCATTCCCAATCATCTCTCAGACAGTCTCAGTCTCAACTCCAACAACCCCCTTTGACGGGCCAATTACTAAGTCTGCATTTATTCTTCTTAATGCATAGATGGACGCATGCATAATTGCAGCATACACCAAATTGGTTGGTTGCTAATATTCACTCACTATAAGAACTACAATAAGTTCTACTAGGAGTAGGACTGAAGTCATGTGAGAGCCTGAGGACGCCTCACTCACGAGTCACGAGTCACGACGCAGGCCGCTAAATTACAAAATAATACTAACTAACTAACTAGTACCACTATCTTAGTGACAGGAGGAGACAGGACAACCTGACAGGACAAAGGAAAGGACTGGAGTCTTTCCTATGTGGATTAAATACCTACCAGACTTAAATTCTCTAACCTCTCTTACATAACCAGACCAAGAGTGAGCGCAAAGTTGCAAACAAGTATGACGATTAGTTAGTAGCGCCGCGCACCTGTCTGGAAGTAACAATCAAATAATATAACATTTTTAAACATAGGTTATACCTTACCTGCATGTAAGCACTGCAGCAGCAGCATGTTAGCTATTTGCGAAAAAGATAATATACGCAATCGCAATAAATAACAGTCAGAACAGAAGAACACAAAATAGTAATATAAATAAATAGCTACTCACCAAGCCCCGGGTCCTCAACACCTAGCAGGTCCAGCAGGTCATGCTCCCGGTCCAGGATATCGGACCACTGGTGCGTCAATTGGTTATGGGTGCGCCGGACCCCAGAGCGGCGAAACACTGCCCGGCGCACCCTTGTCCACCGCCGGTGACGACCCTGGAGCCCGTACCCGGACCCAGGCCTGCCACCTGCTGCCAGGGTTAAGGGGAGGTGGTGCTGGATAAAAAAAACCAGGGCAGCCACCTCCGCCTCACTAAATAAGGCCCGTGTTTGCACCCCACGTGGGCGCTGCCTTCCGCGCGGCTCTCACTGTGAGCCCTCCTAGTCTGACTCTTCTTCCCCTGGCCCTTTGCCATGGTTCTGGGTAGGTGGGGGGCGGAAAATAAACGGTAGGAACTAAGAATGTAAGTAAAAGAAATGAAAAAAGTAAGTAATAGAAAAAGAGTGAAAAACGCAGTAAAAAACACTAAAAAAGTAGGAAAAAACGCAAAATATACAATCAGGAATAGAGAGGGATAGATAATAAATAAAATAAGATTAAAAAAAGTTTCTAGAAGCAAAGGATAGAAACGATATAGGGAGGATAGAAAAACAGGCCCAGAACCATAGCAAAAAGTAAAAAACAAGATGGCCGCGCCCATTGGCAACTGCGTGGTGAAGGTCGCGCGATATTTCCCCCGAGCACGTAAAAAGCGTCGACGAACACGTAATACGCGTTCCCGAACAGGAAAAACGCATCGCAAAGGGGCGGAACAAGCAACTCCGTGCGCTCGCGGAAATTCACGTAGCTCGCGGAGGTTTTCTCCGGCTTCACGGAATTCTGCGTAGCCCGACTACACGAACTTCGCCCAGGGTTAGTTTCCATAGGAAGAGCGTTTTTTCATTTGGTAATAATTTTGGAGTCGCTTTACGAATATTTGTGAAAGTTTCAAAACTAGTATGACGCTCACTCCAGTTGCTGTGTTGAATGTTTTGTGGTGATCCATCAAGCGGGGGCCGAGAAAAGGGGGTCCTCAAAATGCATTTTCCCCATGTTAATTTCTGTTGGAACTTTAGACACAGCTACAGCCCGAACTTCTGAATGTAATTACTCCAAATGTGGCAGGAAGGTAGATATTGGTACAGGGGAATGCCTTGTTTGTGATTTGGTGCATATCAGTTTAGTAGTTGCAGAGTTATTAACCAAGATCCACATTTGTATATATAGGGACGCTGATCCTCCGAGAGTCCGACAGTCTCCGTGCCCAAATCTTATTGGCTGCCAACACTTCAAACCAGGAGGTGTTGGCAGCCATCTTGGGACTCACCTTGAGCTGAGTCCCAGAAAAAACATTCAAAAATAGGAGAAGGTGGCAGCATATGAATACCCTGACCCTGTAGGCCTCTTTGCGGACAAAAAACCTTATTTTAAAAACAAAATGACAGCAGGAGTTGTGCTGGAGCCACAGCCCCTGCTGAAAAAAATACAAAAAAGAGAAGCTCAGGCTCCCGCACTTCTGTATTGTTTAGCCCCAAGGTGAGCCAGGTCCCGGGGGCATGGGATCATCATTATTTAAAAGAAATGGGAGGGTCTTGTGGACCCCCCATTCCAGCAGATCACCACCTCTGTGGGCTGTTCAAAAAGAAATTGGTGGGGCCTCACCAACCTCCTCATGCCCCAGGGACCACCATCTCCCCAGGGCTGTTTAATTTGTGATGGTGGGCCTCAGGGACCCCCCGGGCCGCGGGGAGCACCACCTCCCCACGGCCAAAATATTTTTTTTTATAAATTGGAAAGGGGCCCGCAGCCCCCTTCCCGGGCTGTTCCCGGCCCCGGTGAGTGCCACCTCCCTGGGGCAGGCTCTACAAGAAGAAAGGAGGGTGGCCATGCAGCCTCCCTCCTAAAGCATTGTTTGCCCTTGGGACCACCACCCCCAAAGGCCAGCTCCTTCTATGTCCCGGGGGGCTCATCCCTGTGACTTAGAGGGAGCTTTACCGCTCCCACTAAGCTACAGCAAATGCTCCACTTCCAGCATGCAAGAGTCTTAAAAATGCTTGTGCTTGTTTGAAACAGAGCAGAATTGCTTTCACAGATAGGGAGCTGCCTTCCCAGCAGCTCCCTGTGTGTGAAAGCAATGCTGGATCCTGCAGGAGGCAGGCTTCCGGTAGGGACCGCGGGGTCCTTCAGTCCCACCCCGCGGTCCCGACTGAAATTCATGGGGTGCCCTGGTGGAACCAGAATAAGACATACAAATGATGGGCGGAATGCCGAACAAATCAGACATTCACCGCCAGTCAAAAGATCTGGGTTAAATCCATTGTTCCTTTGCTCAACATGCCACCCCAGTTTAGACCCAGCCATATGGAAATCAGTCATGAACCTGGGAGGGACCAGGGCACTCAGAATGGAGACCGGGCCCCAGGGAATAGAGTGCATGGGGCCAAAATTGGCCCAGGGAGAGAAGCTAAATGGCAACTCTCCACTACTCTTAAAAAAATTGACTTGGACCTGGGGGATGGAGTCACCGGGCCAAAATCGGCCTGGAGAGGGGGGGGCACCAAAAAGGCCTGGCCCTGGGCGATGGGGTCCCTGGGGCCAAAATTGGCACAGCCCGCCTCGACTAATAAAATAAAAAAAAATTAAAAGCTGGTCCAGGCAAGTTGCTGGAGGTCGTGCCCCCTTTCATCACCACTCTGCAAACGCGCCTCCTGGTGCACTACTATTTGGGAGATAAAGTCCCCTTGACTCCTGAGGGTCCTTGGGGGCCAACTACCCCTCCTGCTGCGTCAAGTAAGTCCCACGGAGCAGGATTGTTCAGAGGTCATAGGAGGCCCACCCCCTTTCTCTACCACCCTGCAAACATGCCTCCTATCGCACTATTGGTTAGGGGATTAAGTCCTATTGGCTGCTGAGGGTTCTTGGGGGTGAACAACCCCTCCTGTTACCTCCACTAAGTCAATCAATCAATCAATCACGGCATTTATAGAGCACGCTACTCACCCGGGAGGGTCTCAAGGCGCTGGGGGAGGGGGTAAGTTACTGCTCGAACAGCCAGGTCTTGAGCTGCTTCCTGAAGGAGAGATGGTCCTGGGTTCGCCGAAGGTGAGTGGGGAGGGAGTTCCAGGTCTTGGCTGCCAGGTAGGAGAAGGATCTTCCTCCAGCGGTGGTTCTGCGGATGCGTGGTACGGTGGCGAGGGCGTGGCTGGTTGATCGTAGCTGGCGTGTGGGCGTGTAGAAGGTCATGCGGTCGTTGAGGTACTTTGGGCCCAGGTCGTGGAGGGCCTTGTGTGCGTGGGTGAGGAGTCTGAACGTGATTCTCTTGCTGACGGGGAGCCAGTGCAGGTCTTTCAGGTGCACGGTGATGTGGCTGTGTCGGGGGATGTCCAGGATGAGTCGTGCGGAGGCGTTCTGGATGCGCTGGAGTCTCTTTTGAAGTTTGGCTGTGGTTCCGGCGTAGAGGGTGTTCCCATAGTCCAGTCGGCTGGTGACGAGTGCCTGGGTGACGGTCTTCCTGGTTTCAGTGGGGATCCATCTGAAGATCTTGCGGAGCATGCGCAGGGTGTTGAAGTATGAAGATGAGACGGCGTTGACTTGTCTGGTCATCGACAGGGAGGAGTCCAGGATGAAGCCCAGGTTGCGTGCGTGGTCCGTTGGCTTGGGCGCGGTGCCCAGGGCCGGGGGCCACCAGGAGTCGTCCCAGGCGGAGGGTGATGAGCCCAGGATGAGGACTTCCGTCTTGTCTGAGTTCAGTTTAAGGCGGCTGTTCCTCATCCAGTCGGCGACGTCTCTCATCCCGTCGTGTAGGTTGGCTCTGGCGGTGGTGGGGTCGTTGGTGAGGGAGAGGATCAGCTGGGTGTCGTCGGCGTAGGAGATGATGTTGAGGTTGTGTCGGCGTGCGATGGCTGCGAGGGGGCTCATGTAGACGTTGAAGAGGGTTGGGCTGAGTCCCACACAGCAGGATTGTTGAGAGGTCTTAAGAGGTCATGGCCCCCTTTTCACTCTGAAGATGTACTCCTGGCACACTACTGGTTGGGGGATAAGTCCCCTTGGATGCTGAGGGTCCTTGGTGGCCAAGTACCCCTCCTGTTGCCTCCAGTAAGTCCCAAATAGCAGGATTGCAGTGAGGTGGTCAGATGACCCACCCTCTTTCTTCACACTCTGCAAACGCACCTCCTGGTGCACTACTGGTTGGGGATGAAGTTCCCTTGGATGCTGAGGGTATTTGGCAGCCAATAACCCCTCCTGTTACCTCCAGTAAGTTCCACACAGCACATTTGCTGAGAGCTGTTTGGAGGCCCCACACCCTTTCTCCACAACTCTGGAAATGCACCACCTGGGGCACTACTGGTTGGAGGATGAAGTCCTTTTGGATGCTGAAGGACCTTGGGGACCAAGAAGTCCTCCTGCTTCCTCCACTAAGTCCCAAACAGCTGGATTCCTGAGAGCTGGTTGGAGGCCCACCTCCTTTCTCCACCACTCTGCAAAAAAGACTACTTTTGCAGAGTAGTTGAAGAGTACAGGAACAGGTGTTTGTTCCACCCTCTAAGAAAATGAAAAGCTTTTCAACCAATGATAAAGTTTAATTCAGTGTCACCTGGAGTCCCGTAGGGGTCGCGCACCCATTGCGTATATGTCACGCATCCATAAAATGTAGTAAATTTAATATAAAAGTATAAATTGCTATTAGGATATTGTGTTTCAAACTATTTCAATGGAAAGTCTTTATGCAAAATAGATATTTAAACTTGAAACATTGATATTTCATACTTTTAAAAATTACGCCGGAGTCGAGTCCCCTACGCGATCCCATAAATATTTGCCAGCAGGATTCGGGATTCCTACGCAACTGGTGCGCGATGGTACCGCGTACATAAAAATGTGTTTTACACATCTTAAAAATATTTTACAACAACACTAATACACATTTTTGGGATTCAATACTAAACCTGTTTGTTTAAAAAAATATATTATTTCAGTGTAAGTATGTATTTTAGACTTACATTCGTGTAACGGATTCGTGCACCCAACGTGTAGATCTGTGACCGGTGCTCGATACCGTTGCGTCCTCAAAAATCTGTTAAAACATTTTAAACCAAATTTATAACTTCTATATTACTATTTTTTTGCACCTCTTCGTGAAAAAAATATGTTAATTCATTCTAAATATATATTTTAGACTGATATTCGTATAACGGATCGACACACCCACTGCTTAGGTCCGCGTATGGTGCGCGACCCTTTTTGTAAGACAAGAAAAAAAATAAAAAAATAAAGAAGGTATTTATCATAATGAGAGAACAAAACATCTTTTATACTATTAAAAGCAATCATACAAAATTTAATTTAGCAAAAAACAGTAAAAAAAATACCCTAAAATATAATATACAAATTTTCTTTTTCTATTCATAATCCTGTCATATAATATCACACTGTACAAAATTAGGAAAAATAGAACAATAATACACATTTGTAAAAATTGTAATGATTCAAAACACTATAAAACTTTAATCAGCTGTGTTCTATATATTTTAAAGAATATATAGAACGCAGCCTGGGGAGGTGGTGGCCTCCGGGTCTGCAGGGGGGTCCGTGTGGCCCCCTGCATTATGTCTAATTAAAACACTGGGGAAGTGGTGTCCTCCGGGTCTGCAGGGGGTCTGCATGTGGCCCCCTGCATTATGTCTGAATAAAGCCCCAGAGAGGCGGCAGCCCCCACGGCTGCAGGTGGGTCCACACTAATTCCTCCGAAAGGAAGCGGCCCCGAGGCTGCGGGGGGTCCACGCAACCCACCCACATTAATTTCAAGTAAAGCCCAGGGGAGGTTGTGAGTCCCCAGGGCTGGGGGAGTCCAGGAGCCCCCCATTTTTATAAACGTATTAGCCCTGGGGAGATGCTGGTCCCCAGGGCTGTGAAAGAATCCCCAGGGAGGTGGTGGTCCCCAGGGGATTAGTACGCCCCAGGAGGGAGGCCCATGTGCCCCCGTCCTATATCTGCATATTGCCCCCGGGACCTGGCCCACCCGGGGGCCAATAATGAACGAAGTGTGGGAGGTCGTGCTTAGTTTTTTTAAATTTCCAGCCAGATCCGCGGACACCACCAACATTTTAAAAAAAATGCTTTTTTGGCCCTGGGGGGTTCCAGTGGAACTCCCCAAGAGGCCTAGGGGATCAGGGTGTTTCTACCCTGCCCCCTATTCTGTTTTTATTTTTTTTATTTTGTGGGACTTGATTTAACTGAATCCCATGATGGCTGCCAACACTTCCTGGTTGAAGTGTTGGTAGCCAATCAAATTTCAGTAGGGTTTCTGTAGAATCATGGGCTCCCAGAGATCTAGATTTTTAAAACTTAAATATGTCTGAAACTAATGGACAGATTTACAACAAATCACAAAAAGCTCATTTTCTGGACCAACTAGCTTTCTGTCAACTTTGGTGTAATTCTGTTCAGCAATTTGGGTTATAGTCGTGTTCAAAAAATGAAAAATGCCCATAGACATGACATGGGGTAAACATGTTTTAGGACTCCCCTTTTTTCTCGGTTCCCTCCTTGATGGATCACCCCGAAACTTCCAACAAAGAAAGCAGCTGAACTATAAATGGGCTGTTTTTTGAAGATTTCGTTAAGATTTGTCAAGCGATGCCAAATTTATTGACAAAACAAAAAATGTCCTAACTAACCCTGGGCAAAGCACTACGCTACGCTCGAGTAGTTTGCGAAGTTTGCGCTACTTCGCACTACGCGAATTGCACGTAGCACAGTGCAAACATGCGTAGCGTAGTGCAGCGGTCATTTTTTGCTTGCTCGCGGTCCTCAACGTCAAGTTGGTGACCGCGAGCAAGCAAAATGACATCCCGGCGAGACTTTTTCCTCGTTCGCGATCAGTAACATCAAGTTGTCGATCGCGAGCGTTGAAAATAAACCTCCCAGCGAGATTCTCAACGCGGGGAGGTCAGGTTTCTCATTGTGAGTGGTCGCGTATGCTCGCGACCGCTCGCGATGAGAAACTACCAGTCCGCGTTGAAAAAACTGCCGCTCGAGTAAAAATCTACTCGAGCGGCAGTAAAAGACAGCTTGCACTGTGCAAGATGCCGTTTTCAATGATTGCACAGTGCGGACAAGCATCCGGCACTGTGCAATGATCGCGAACAGCACACTACGCAGTTTGCGTAGTGCTACGCGTAGCTCGCGTAGTGCGAAGTGCACTTCGCGTAGCGCTACTTCGCGAACTGCGCCCAGGGTTAGTCCTAACCATGTCATGAGTGATGTGATATGTGAGGTCATAAGCAGTGCATTGAGGGGGTGTAAGTTATAGTTAGCTCAGCTAACTATAGCTGCTGAATTTCTATGGTTTTCTATGAGTGAAATCCGAGCCTAACTATAAAGTCCCTGCAACCTTTGTTTTTGTAAGTGAATTTCAAAGGTTTTCTTAGGTCTATTTCCTAACTATAACATCCCTGCAACCTTTTTTTTTTAAAGTAAATTTGTAAGGTTTTTCAAATTTTATTTCCTAACTATAGTGATCCTGTAATCTTTGGTTTTTAAGCGAATTTCAATGTTTTTTTATCTAGTAGTCTTTTTTGCAGAGTGGTGGAGAAAGGACTGGAACAGGTGTTGGTTCCACCCTCCAAGAGAATGAAAAGCTTTTCAACCAATGATAAAGTTTCATTCCGTGTCACCTGGTGTCCCGTAGGGGTTGCGCACCACATTTTGGGTGTGTCTCCTTGTTAGACTACTTTTTTTGCAGGCTCAGAAAATTCTTTATTTTTTCCATTGAAAAATGGCATCAGCTTTTCCTGAAGAAGAGCAGCAGGAAGAGATGGAAGAGGTGAAAGAGCCAGTGAAAAAGCACAAGGAAAGCATTGGGTGGATGTTTTTTACTGTGCTGGAGGGAGAGAAGAAAGTGAATGCTAGGAAGGTGACCTGCAACATCTGCCACAAAGTCCTCTCTAGAGGATCTGAAAAGAAATATTCGTGTGGCACTTCTTCGAAGAAGAAGCACCTTGAAACAATGCACCCCACTCGTCTTGCACGAGAGATGAGGGAGTAACAGATGAGAGACCAAGCTGCAGCTGATGATGGTAGTCAACCATCTACTTCAGCACGTGTTGTACCGACCACTCCACAACCCCAGATTGTCCATGAACTAGCGGATGCAGGAATTCTCTGTTGCAAGTGTTTAACCACTCTTTGTGTTGGAGAGCTCTCTATTCAAGCAATCGTTAATCTTCTGAAAGCACATAAGTGCTAATTTTTTTCGGGGTGGAGGGGTTCTACCTTTTGTTTCTTTGTTCTTATGAAACACCACAGTAGGACTGTTTAACTTTTATTTTTTACTTCAAAAAATTCAAAAACACCCAAAAAAATTAAAACATTTAGAAAACACAAAAAAACTCCAAATTATTTAAAAAAAAGAACCACCTATACTGGTTAAAATTAGAAAAATTGTATGTACTGAAAGTGATTGTTTGTATAAATGTGTGTGTGATGAATGTTAGAATTGTGCATAAGTAGTGTCTCAGTGAATGGATGAGCGCATGCATAATACATGAGTGAATGAATTGGTGAAATAGTAGTGCTTGGGTGATTTGATATGTGCAGAAGTAGTGGCTGGGTGTATGTATAATGCCTAAGTGAATGGTTGAGTGTAAGAGTAGTGTCTGAATGATTGCATGAGTGCATTGGTAGTGCCTTGGTGATTGTAGGAGTGCAGGTGTTGTGCCTGGGTGATTGGATGAGTGCATGGGTACTGCCTGAGTGAAAGGATGAGTGCAAGAGTAGTGCCTGAGTGTTTGTATGAGTGCAGGTATACTGCCTGGGTGATTGGATGAGTGCATGGGTAGTGCCTGCATGAAAGGATGGTGTGAGAGGTGTGGCACAGCAGACAGGGCAGCTGACTCTGCAGCACTGGGCTCACGGTTAGAACCCCGGCGGCAGCTCAGCCCAGCACCATGTGACTCTGGGCAATAGCTCGCTTAATCTTCTCGACGGTCCCCAGCGCCTTGAGACCCTTATGGGTGATTTGCTTGCGCTTTACAAATACTGGGCAATTAAAGGATGAGTGCAAAGGTAATGCCTAGGTCATTGGATGAGTGCATGGGTAGTGTCTAAGAGAAAAGATGAGTACATGGGTAGTGCCTGAGTGAATGGTTGACTGCAAGAGTATAGCCTGAGTGATTGCATGAGTGGATGGGTAGTGCCTGGGTGATTGCATGAGTGCATGGGTACTGCCTGGGTGATTGGATGACTGCATGTGCAGTACCTGAGTGGCTTCATGAGTACAAGGGTAATGCCTGGATGCTTAGATGAATGCATGGGTAGTGCATGAGTAGAAGGATCAGTGCAAGGTTAGTGCCTGGGTCCTTGGATGAGTGCATGGGTAGTGCCCGAGAGAATGGATGAGTGTATGGGTATTGCCTGAGTGAATGATTGAGTAGAACAATAATGCCTGAGTGATTGCATGAGTACAGAGGTACTGCCTTGGTGATTGGATGAGTGCATGGATAGTGCTTGACTGAAAGGATAAGTGCAAGGATAATACCTGGGTTATTTCATTAGTGCATGAGTTGTGCCTGAGAGATTGGATGAGTGCATGAGTAGTGCCTGCATGAACAGATGAGTGCAAAGGTAATGCCTGGGTCATAGGATGAGTGCATGCGTACTGCCTAAGAGAAAATATGAGTGAATCAGTAGTACCTAACTAAATGGTTGAGTGCAAAAGTAGTGCCTGAGTGATTCCATAAGTTCATGTGTATTGCGTGGGTGATTGCATAATGGTAGGGGTACTGCCTTGGTGATTGGATGACTGCATGTGCAGTACCTGAGTGACTTCATGAATGCAATGGTAATACCTGGGTGGCTAGATTAGTGCATGGGTAGTGCATGAGTGAAAGGATGGGTGGATGGGTAATGCCTATGTGAATTGTTGAGTACAAGAATAGTGCATGAGTGATTGCATGAGTGCATGGGTAGTGCCTGCGTGAATGTATGAGTGCAGGTGTAGTGCTTGGGTGATTGGATGAGTGCATGGCTAGTGCCTGCATGAAATGAACAGTGCAAAGGTAATGCCTGGGTTATCCCATTAGTGCATGAGTTGTGCCTGAGAGAATGGATGAGTACATGGGTAGTGCCTGGGTGAATAATTCAGTACTAGAATAGTGCCTGAGTGATTGCATGACTGCATGGGTAGTGGCTGGGTGATTGTATGAGTGCAAGTATAGAACCTGGCTAATGGGATGAGTGCATGGGTAGTGCCTGCATGAAAGAATGAGTGCAAGGGTAATGGCTGGGTCATTGGATGAGTGCATTGGTAGTGCCTAAGAGAAAACATGAGTGCATGGGTAGTGCCTGAGTGAACGGTTGAGTGCAAGAGTAGTACCTCCGTGATTGTATGAGTGCATGTGTATTGCCTGGGTGATTGCATGAGTGCAAAGGTAATGCCTGGGTCATAGGATGAGTGCATGCATACTGCCTAAGAGAAAATATGAGTGAATCAGTAGTGCCTAACTAAATGGTTGAGTGCAAGAGTAGTGCCTGAGTGATTGCATAAGTGCATGTGTATTGCATGGGTGATTGCATAATGAGAGGGGTACTGCCTTGGTGATTGGATGACTGCATGTGTAGTACCTGAGCGACTTTATGAGTGCAAGGGTAATGCCTGGGTGCTTACATGAGTGCATGGATACTGCATGAGTGAATGGATCAGTGCAAGGGTAGTGCCTGGGTCATTGGATGAGTGCATGGGTAGTTCCAGAAAGAATAGATGAGTGCATGGGTAATGCCTGTGTGAATGGTTGAGTACAAGAATAGTGCCTGAGTGATTGCATGAGTGCAGAGCTACTGCCTGGGTGGTTGGATGAGTGCATGGATAATGCCTGCGTGAAAGGAAGAGTGCAAGGGTAATGCCTAGGTTATCCCATTAGTGCATGAGCTGTGCCTGAGAAAATGGATGAGTGCATGGGTAGTGCCTATGTGAAAGAATGAGTGACTGACTGATTGGATAGAGTGCATGGTCAGTGTGTGAGTAAATGGATGAGTGCATGACCAGTGGCTAGATTAATAGCTGAGTGCAACAGCACTGTCTGGCTGATTCTATGAGTGCATATATAGTAATGAATGAGTGTACAGGTAGTCCCTGTGTGATTGCATGAGTGCATTCATACTATCTGTTTAATTCAATGAGAGGATGGGTAGTCTCTGGGTAATTCTATTAATGCATATCTTTTCTATATATGCATCTGAGAAGTCATTGGATATGGAGTTCAATACACACATCTCCTGTATAATAAGGAGTAAATAGCTTGCAATAAAAGCACTTTCCTTGGTCTATGCACTTTTGTAAAAAGTAAGCATGATACTACTCCTCAGAAAGTTGATGATAGTTTTCAAATAGTGTAAAGGATGAACATTATTTATATTAGAAACAAATAACATATAATTAAATTTTAAACAATTTTCAAGAATATCATGTATTTTAATATTATGTATTCTTACCTTTCAAGTAATTTAGATACATTATTCAGTGGAACTATTTTAGAGTAGTATTATCCTAAACAGCATTAAAACTGTTTTCAAATTTCAACAGTAGCTACTATAAAGAAGGAAAATAAAAACTATTATTTAATGATAACATATTACAGAAATTATTATATTATATTTTTAAGAACCCAACATAAATTTAGAATTATGTAACATTTTCAGTTTCCCTTTTTTCCTGTTCTCAGATTCTATTTAACTTCACCATAAACAGTGATTTCAATGTAGTATCATCATTGAACAGCGGGGAACAAAAACAATCAAATTGATTGTAGAAATAAAAACAAATCAGCATAGTACATCATTATCAATATGTGTAGCTATGCGTTTTCCTATCTACACTTTGTTAATTACTTCCTTCATCTACATTAACTCTATTATTTATCTCAAATACATTTGCCTAAATTGTAGACTCTCATTTACATCTGGTACAATATAGACAGCAAATACATAAACTATTTGCTGTTAAACACAATTTTCCAAATGTAATATCAATTAGCGCAAATAACATTCCAAACACTAATTATAAATACTAATAGTTTGCAGTGCTGTCTACTTTCTGTTTACATCTTCCTAATAGGCCGAATGTTGTACTCAAAACTTTGGCTGCAGAAATAGCAAATATGAATTTGGTAATTCATAAGGCAATCTAGGTTTGAATTCCAGGTGGACATCATTGCAATGTGTCCATCCATTGTTACACTTTAAATAAACAGTATAGTGTCCAGATGTTGCAGTAAGTCCTTCATGAAAAATAATGGCTGCTGTTGTATAAGTTCTTCCTGAAATAGATGTTTGACTTGCTTTAAAATTTGTAATTTTTGTTTCCAATTTTGTTCCATTTGCTCTACATCGTTGTAATATTAAAATGAGATATTGTCCAAATGTTTCTATATGTAATGTAGACAACATCTCAGATCTACAATGTGAGCATCTCATATCCTGCTTTGCTGTTTTTATCAATTTGTCAAAAGGTACTGATTCACAGTCTGGTATTGTCAAGTATAGGAATCATTCTGTTTGTATTTCAGTGGTAGAAGTAAATGAACACTCTTCACACTTATGGTTCCACTTGTAACTTAGTCCAAATAAGTTTTCAATGTGTATTCCTTCATGTTCTAATACTCCAAGCATAAGCATTAGAAATTCTTGTGCATCTTGTTGTATGTTGAGAGTAAATGTCAATGAACCAGTACATATATCTAAAAAATGCCGAATGCAGAAGCAGTATGCATTTTAGTTCTGTTATTTATCAACTGTTGAAATACATGATGTAGTAAAGAACAGAATCTTTTTTCACGATTTTCCATGATTTCATGATGAAGATCTGGTAAATGAAACACAGCATTCAGAATCACATTAGCATAACAGTTGATACCTGAACTGTTTTCTAACTGGTATCCTACAATATCATCACCACTTTCTATTTATTTTGCTGTATACTTTCAACTTTTTCTTCAGTTGCTTTCCTTTGTTGAACCTCGGTTGCATCTTTGACATATTTCCATTTTGGACATACTATATGTTTCTAATATATGGGATATTCACCTAAATCAGGAGCATAAAGTCTTCTTAAACAATTGTACTCTCTTACACAATTTGCATCAGCACTAACCATTTTCTTATTAAAATATATCAAATACAAACCAGACAATGTTCTTACTCATGACAATGCAACATATGTCATTCCTCTTGAACACCGTACTGCCAATATTTACAAAAGCTCTGTCTATACTTAAACCTTGAGATTTATGAATAGTTACTGCATATGCTAAAGACAGAGGAAACTGTTGTCTGCGAACATACAAATCTTTTACAAGCAAGAAACGTACAACACAACGCCCAATCTGTTTTACCTCTTTAATCTGATCAAATTTTATAATCAAAAATTCTATTCCATCTCTATTCTGAAAATTTACAAAATCAACAACTTTTCCCTTTTTCTCCATTTACTAAACCTTCTTCCACATTCAAATTACGCCGCAAAATTACCGGACAGTTTATACATACATGTAAAGTCTTTTCTAAGCTTGCAGTTTTAGATACAGACTTTCCCAAAGAATGCAATTTACACTGTAGTTTCTCTGTAAGAAGAATGGTGTTCGATTTTATCAATAGCTTCAATTTCCACAATTTGTTGTTTTTCCAGTTTCAGAAGTTGTTGATTAAATGTAGAACACTCTTGCAGTGTAGGCATTAGGCAAACTATAGACTTGTTTTCTCCAAGCATATTGTACATTGCTTTAGCTGCTTTGTTTCCAGTTGTAAACAAGTTCCTTAGTGGCTGACTTTCTAAAGCTTGTTTACCATATTCCGTCAAGACACCAATTCTTATGTCTTGAAGAATATTTCCATAATCTTCATCACTTGCTTGTTGCATATTCTTAACAAGTTCTTTATATTCAAAATGTAACCAAATGTTCACATTTCCAATACTTCCCAAAAAGTTCCTTGTGTCTTCATGGACAAGTGTTTTAAAAAAAAGTTGTCCTTTTACAGGGTTAAGTTGTAGTAGATCTCTGAAACAATTAAATGTTTTCCTCCAAACAGAGCATCGTAATCTGTTTTTAAAATCTGTTGCATTCTTAAATGTACAAAGGCAAGCATTACGTTTGAGACCATGCTCACCTCATCAATGATTAAAAGTTTCATTTTCTTCAGTACTCTTGAGACTTCATAACAAGCTTCTCCAGATAGCTTCTGACATTCCAATTTATTATCATGTTCAACAGGTAGCATAAGTAATCGATGTAAAGTAATCCCTTTAATGTTGTGTGCTGCTAATCCAGTTGGAGCTGTTACAACACAAGATAAATGTGATTCTGTAGTTTTGCGTAGATAACAGGTCAATACTTTAATTAAGAAACTTTTTCCATTCCAGCTTGACCACTGATGTACAATAGAATAGGTTTGAATGATAAACATTGGCATTGACTTTTGTTCATGCAGCAAACCATGTTATATCTGTTGTTTGACTTGTAGATATATTTCTTTCTGTTCAATATTTAGTTGTTCTTCTAACTGTTCCAACTGAATAATATCCTGTTGTGCTTGTTGCATTGCAGTTTCTACCTCATTCATGGCTATTGCTGCTTCATTTTCGATAATTGGTTGTCCCAGTGGATCTTGACTAAGTGGACCAGAACTTTGACTGCCTTGTGTACTTTCTCTAGCTATTTCAGCTGCAATAGTAATTTCTTGTTCAATCTCATCTTTTAACATTTGTAGATAAGTTGGGAAAATTGTGCACTGAATGCTATCTTTAGTTGCATTAAAAGAATCTTCAGAGCAGTCAAAATCTCCAAGTAATTCTGTTTCACTACGCCAAGGCTTGAACAGTTGCAGAAGTGCTAAATAGAAAAATTCTGGGGCATATTAGCAAGACTCACGTTAAAATTATCGCCGTTTTAGCGGCAGGAAACTGCCGCTAAAACGGCGATAATGGGCTTGCTAATATGCGTTATAGAATTCCAATAGAAGCCCAGGTTAGATGTCCTGCACATCTAACCTGGGCTTCTGTTGGAATTCTATTACGCATATTAGCAAGCCCATTACCACGCCGTTTTAGCGGCAGTTTCCTGCCGCTAAAACGGCGATAATCTTAACGTGGGTCTTGCTAATCTGCCCCTAACTTTTATCTGGACTTTCGCAACTGAGTTTTCTGTGGTTAATAAGATTTCCTTTGGTATGTTTTACTAAACATCTGTCACATCCACAAACTGCATATTTCTCTTCTTTTATATTTTCTGTAACGTTTCTTTTTAAGCTGTAATGTTGAAGCATTTCATACAGACATAGATTTTCGAGATGTGGACTCTTTTTGGTATAGTATGTATCCAACATATTAGTTTTAACAATATCTGTACCTTCTGGTTCATTCTGTGCTAAGTATTGGATTTCTTGTAAAGATTTCAATACTCGATTTCGTGTGGAGGCAAGACCTAGACTTACCCAAATGATTCCTCTTTCCTCTTAACTTTGAATATAAACTGCCAGAGCTCAAGCGATCCGAACATTCATAGGATCCAATCTCTCGATGGGAAAGCGTTTTCAAGCTAAAGCTGTATGATTTCTTGCTAAGACTCTTCTCTGATGAAATTTCTTCCCACATTTCTTTCATCTCTGTCTTTTCAGATTTGGTTATATATGATGTAACATAGCGAGCAACAGCAATTGAGTTATCTGCAACATATTGAATATCCATGTTTGCATTCCACATTTTCAAAACAACTGAATTGTAGTCAATAATGTACTTTGAAGCTTCTGTTTTTTTTTAGTTGTATGTATTCTTTGGAGATTTCCGAGTTATTGTATGCCTTACTGCTGACAAAAAACTATTTACTCTCCCTTTAGAAATTATAGGACGTGGGAATCCAAAACGACATTTTGTATAAAATTTCCAAGCTCAAGCTCTTTTCTCCTCCATCTCTTGGAACGGCACATGTAACATACTGTTCAATGAAAGACAAAACAGACAAAACAGTTTCATCAGTATCAGTTCCAAATTTTGCTGCATTCTTTATCCATAACAGCATGTGTATATGAGGAGCTCCTCTGGCTTGGTACTCTTTTCGCCAAACGAAATCAGTAACTTCTCCAAGAGGAGGAATATTTTTATTGCAGATAAATGACATTGTACTTTAATACCTATAGTTAAAATATCTGCAGATATTTACAGGATCCAAGGAACAGAGTTCTCCAGGTGTCTACAATTCAATGTTTTTAACATTTGAATTTGTTTCTCGTAGAAATTCAAGTAAATCTTCCCACGCATATTCAGCACAGCTAAGTGTTACAAACCATGTAGGTCTTACCTAATTTTCTTAACATGCATTTAACGCACCATGGCAACAAAACCAATATTCATTGGTACCACGTTGACACACCATCAAAATAATTAACTGATATTCTAAATTTTCATCTCTTTGTTGAACTTGGTCCATGAATTATTTTTCAGAAACATGTTGAAGATGAACTCCTGTTTTTAATATGTGGTTCACTGCATATGAAAGTGCAGACAAATCTCTTTCAAACAGAAGATGAAATATATATGGAATACATTGTCGAAATCTTGGATCTTAAGAGTACAATGTTGTTGAGCAATATTCTGAAGCTGGAATCCGTACAGCTCATTCATCAAATCACACACCTTCTCCAGTGGGGAATAGCTGTGGAAAACAATGAGCTTCTAATCTTTTTTCCCATACACTCATCGGAGTTCTCTTTGCTTCCTTCATTTGAAATAATTCAATACTGTTTCCTATCATTTCTTTCAATTGTAGAGGATGTATAGTATAATGTTCATAAATCTCTTCAGTCCTGGACTTGTCCACTTTTTCTATTTGGCTACTTAACATTAGTGATTTGTCTTCTAAGCCTATTACTTCTTCATAAACATTTACATTCTTATAATAAATATTATTCTGTACCAGGTACAATGTAGCCTTGCGGAGTTTAGTAACATCTACAAACTCTTGCCAGATTTTTCGACTGTTTGTTGGTACACCATTTACTAGAATTACTACAGGCTCATTTTCCTCCCTGTCTACACCAACAGCTTCAATGTTTTTCTTAAAATCTAAAGGTAAGTACACAACTCTTCCTTTCAGACCTCTTTATAAATCTGTTGGTGGCAGCTTACTTGTTTTAGGCTCCATACGAACTATGGCCTGAAATGAGTGTACAGATTGAATAAGAATAGACTCATATGCATTCAAATCTGTCAGTTCCTGAGGAATAGGTACCAACTCTAAGTTGTTATATACTGCTCTAGCTGGCATTTTGTTCTCTTCTAATTATGTTGTAACAGTATTTACAAATAACTTGATGAGTAGCCAACTCAAACCGACCTTCTACCAACAAATAAGCACCAATTGCTGCCACTTATCATTGTTTTCCTTTTCAATTCTTAAATATAAATCAACATTCCTAGTTTGACTTCTATAGTGAGTAAGTTGACAACAAATACAAACATCGTTTGGTTTTTCACACGAAACTGTCTTAAACTTTGTAATTTCTTCTGCAAACTCATCAATACTAATCTCTTTCCTGTGTTCTTCAACACCTACATTTATCAAACTCACACTTTCTCTACACTCCTCTTGTGAAACAAAAAGATGAAACTGTATATCAGCACAAACGTTTTGTACATCTGATACTGAACCGTGCAAAAGAGCTGTGTTCATTTCATTTAAACATAATGCAGGAGTTTTTACATAGTAGAGTTTCCTTACTAACTTCTGCATTTCAGAGTGGTGTACCGCTAGCATTCTTAAATGATGAAAAGTACTTGGGCACACTTTTCTTGAAAGACAAGCCAGCGAATGACCCTGCAAATTAGCATATTTTCTTATTTTACATGGATCTAGTCCTTGTAACATCTTAAACTTTCTGTTTAACACTATATCTTCGCGTATTGTCGTACAAAAATGCGCAATATGTCAATAGATTCTTGTCGAATACTGCAAATACTGCTACAATCCCACTTATATCCAGGAGCTTGTGTACGCCTCCCTTGAACTTCTTCAGCTATTACTTCTTCCAAATTCCTAACAACCATTTTTTCTTTTGGAATGGGACAACCATCTTTCATCTCATATCATCGACCACTAGTATCAACTGCATGTACTAATGTGTTCTCTTGAAAATAGCTTTCTTAATTAAAGAAAGGCTCACTAGTAGAAGTGTGCTTCCATTCACCAGAAAAAGTTTTATAAAAGTTACTACCTATTAACAAGTCTTTTTCCTTTGCTTTTCTCTTTCATAAACACTATTGTTTTATCCAATGTTCTCGTTCTCTTCAATATTAATAGAATAGTTTTTGTTACAATTCAAAAGCAGTATCTACTACACTTTCAATGTGTTGCTTCTTCTTATACGCTACTGATCTTCTTTTATATATTTTACAATCTTTTAATAAATTTTGAATTACTCTACTTCTAAACATTCTTACACGTATCTCTTTAAATAGTTGTTGCCTTCTTATAATATGAGTTGTTTTTCCAACAACTGATGTTTTTTTACCATCACAGTTCTTCTTTTCCTTCTGGTTTATTGTAAAACTTTTCTTTTTCTGTTCATTATTATTGACTTTCTTTAATCTATCTACAACTGTTTTAAGAAACTGTTTAGTGCTCTTACCAGAAGAAATGTTATCCTGAGTAACATTTTGCTCTTTTTAATGCACTCTTTTTACTTTTCTTTAAGTACTACTGTTTTCTTTGTTCTCTCCCATTTTCATGTTTTCTTGCCATCTTCAATTTGTGACTGCAAATTAAAAGAAATTCTGAAAAACAAAGAACAGTTTCAACAGTTTGTTACATCAATTAACAATTTTAGAATGAATTACATGTCAATATTCATAATAACTACTAAGCAATTGCTTGAAATTACATTACTATTCTATTTTTAACGAATAAAAAAACAAAAGTGCAGAAACAAGCAAGTGAACTGCAGAAAGAGGAAGAAAGGTGCTGAAAGAGAATGAAAGGGACAGAAGGAAAAAGAAAGGTTCAGAAAGAGCCAAGTAAAATGCACAAAGAAGCAACACAGCTACAGAAAAATTTGAGAAATACAGAAAGAGGCAAGAGAGGAGCAAAAGAGACAAGATGGGTGCAGAAAAAGGCAAGAGAGGTACAGATAGAGGCTTGAGAGGTACAGAAAAAAGCAAGACTAGTGTATCAAGAAGCAACTGACGTTCAAAAACAAGCAAGAGAAGTGCAGAAAGAGGCAAGAGAACTGCAGAAAGGGGAAGAAATGTGCAGACAGAGACAAGAAAGGTTCAGAAAGAGGGACGAGGGGTGCTGAAAGAGGCAAGAGCAGTGTAGAAATTGACAAGAGAGGTACAGAAACAGGTGAGGGAGGTGCAGAAAGAGGTAAGAGGGGTACAGAAAGAGGCAAAAGAGGTGCAGAAACAGGCAACAGAAGTACAGAAACAGGTAAGAAAGGTACAAAAAGAGGCAAAAGAAGTATACAAAGAAGCCACAGAGGTGCACAAAAAAGGCAAGAGATGTGAAAAAAGGGAGAAGAGACATGCAGAAAGAAGCAAGAGAGGTACAGAAAAGGGCAAGAGAGATTCAGAAAGAGGTAATGGAGGTGTAGAAAGAAGCAAGAGAAGTGCGGAAAGAGGAAAGAGACGTGCAGAAAGAGGCAAGACAAATGCAGAAAGAGACACGAGAGGTGCAGAAAGAGGCAAGACAACAGCAGAGAGAGGCAAGACAAGTGCAGAAAAGGGCAAGGGAGATATGGAAAGAGGTAATGGAGGTGTAGAAAGAAGCAAGAGAAGTGCAGAAAAAAGCAAGAGAAGTGCAGAAAGAGGCAAGACAAGTGCAGAAAGAGATAAGAGAGGTGTAGAAAGAGGCAAGACAACAGCAGAAAGAGGCAAGACAAGTACAGAAAGAAGCAAAAGAGGTGCAAAAAGAACAAACAGAGGTGCAAAAACAACAAGAAAAGTACAGAAACAGGCAAGAAAAGTGCAGAAAGAGGCAAAAGAGTTACAGAAAGAGGGAAGAACAGTGCAGAAAGAGACAAGTGAGCTGCAGAAAGAAGAAAGTGATGTGCAAAAAGAACTAACAGAGGTGCAGAAAGAGGCAAGAGAGGTACAGAAAGAAGCAAGAGAACTGTAGATAGAGATGAGAAAAGTGCAGAGAGAGGCAAAAGAACTGCAGAAAGTGGCAAGAGAGGTGCAGAAAGAGGCAAGAGTGGTGGAGAAAGAACCAATAGAGGTGCACAAACAAGCAAGAGTGGAGCAGAAACAGGCAAGAAGAGTGCAGAAAGAGGCAAGAGAAGGGCATAAAGAAGCAACAGAGGTGCAGAAAAAGGCAAGAGAGGTACACAAAGAGGAAAAGAGCAGCAAAAAAGGCAAGAGAGGTTCAGAAAAAGACAAGACACATACAAAAAGAAGCAATAGAGATGTAGAAATTGACAAAAGAGGTGCAGAAAGAGGTGAGGGAGGTGCAGAAAGAGGCAACAGAGGTACAGAAAGAGAAAAGAAGGGTGGAAAAAGAGGCAAGAAGAGTGCAGAAAGAAGCAACAGAGGTCCAGAAAAAGCAAGAGAGTTGAAAAAAATGGACCAGAGACGTGCAGAAAGAAGCAAGAGACTGACAGAAATTGGCAAGAGAGGTACAGAAAGAGGTAAGGAAAGTGCACCAACAGGCAAAAGACATGTACAAAGAAGCATGAGAACTACAGAAAGAATCACTTAAACTGTAGAAACAAGCAAATCAGGTGCAGGAAGAACTAAGAAAAGTGCAAAAAGAGGCAAAAGAAGTACAAAAAGAAGTAAGAGAAGTGCAGAAAGAGGCAACAAAAAGGGAATAAAGAGGCAAGAGAAGTGCAGAAAGTGGCAAAAGAGGTGCAGAAAGAGGCAACAGTGATGCACAAAGAGGAAAGAGAGGTGCACAAACATGCAACAGAGATGCAGAAAGAGGGAAGAAGGGTGCAGAAAGAGGCAAGAGGAGTGCAAAAAGAAGCAACAAAGGTGCAGAAAAAGGCAAGAGAAGTGCATAGAGAGACAAAGAGGTACAAAAAAGGTAAGAGAGGTGCAGAAAGGAACAAGAGACATGCAGAAAGAAGCAAAAAGGTGCAGAAATTGGCAAGAGAGGTGCCAAAAGAGGTAAGGGAGGATGCAGAAAGAGAATAGAGAGGTGCAGAAAGGGACAAGAGGAGTGCAGAAGAAAGAGGCAAGAGAGGTGCACAAACAGGCAAAAGAGGTAGAGAATACATGTACAAGTAGACACATACCTCAGTCACAAGACCACACAGACCTTTAAACTTGGCAGTCTACACTTCCCATTTCAAGCAGACACCTACATTTATATGGCCTACTTCAAGTGTACCTTTCCAGAGATTCATACAAAGTAACCTAATCACTAATCCCTCTGCCATCGTCTTTAACCTCACTTTTCAGCTGCACCTTCATTTTTCACCGACTGCCCAGAATGTTAGACCTACCAAATTTTAATCAACAATGCTTCCCATTATTCTGTTGTAAGTCTCACCATGTTCCTGAAAGCATGCATGCATGTGTCTGTGCCTTTTGCTAGTGGCAACATACATAAAATAAACATACAAATAATTGTATACCTCTGTTTCAGATATCTAGCATCTTCGGATGCATAACACGTGTGAGAATACATGTACAAGTAGAGACATACCTCAGTCACAAGACCACACAGACCTTAAAACTTGACAGTCTGCTTTTTCCATTTCAAGCAGACACCAAAATGTATATGGCATACCTCAAGTGTACCTTTCCAGAGACTCATACAAAGTACCCTAATCACTAATCCCTCTGCCACCACATCAAAAACCTCAGTTTTCTGCTGCAGCTTCATTTTTCACCAACTGCTCACAATGTTAGACCTACTAAATTTAAATCAACAATCCTTCCCAGGTCACTGTTATTAGTCTAACCATATTTCTGAACATATTCATATGTATGTCTGTGTCTTTCCCATGTCACTGTTATAACTCTAACCATATTTCTGAACATATGTATGTCTGTGTCCTTCCAATGGCACTGTTATAAGACTCACCATATTCCTGAAAGCATGCATGCATGTGTTTGTGCCTTTTCCTAGGTAGGTCATACATAAAAATAAAAATACAAATAGTTGTATACCTGTGTTTCAAACATCTACCATATTCAGATGCATACACACATTTGAGAATACATGTACAAATAGACACATACCTCAGTCACAAGAGCACACAGACCTTTAAACTTGACTCAGTGCAGTTGCCACATCAGAGATCTACATTTATACACCCTACTTCAAGTATACCTTTCCACAGATTCATATAAACTACCCTAATCACTAATCCCTCTGCCAACATGTCTCAAACCTCACCTCACTTTTCTGCTGCACCTTCATTTTTCAGCGACTATGTTAGAGCTACCAAATTTAAAACAGCAATGCTTCCCATCTTATTGTTGTAAGTCTTGCCATGTTCCTGAAGCATGCGTGCATGTGTCTGTGTATTTTGCTACTACCATTATACATAAAAGAAATATACAAATAGTTGTATACCTGTGTTTCAGACATCTAGCATCTTCAGATGCATAGCACATGTGAGAATACATGTACAAGTAGAGACATACCTCACTCACAAGACCATGCACACCTTAAAACTTGACACACTGCACTTCCCATTTCAAGAAAACACCTACATTTGTATGGCGTACTTCAAGTGTACCTCTCCAGAGACTCATACAAAGTACCCTAATCACTAAATCCTCTGCCAACATGTCTTAAAGCTCACTTTTCTGCTGCACCTTCATTTTTCACCGATTGCTCAGATTGTTTGACCTACCAAATTTAAAATAGCAATCCTTCCCATGTTACTGTTGTAAGTCTCACCATGTTCCTGAAAGCATGCATGCATGTGTCTGTGCCTTTGGCTAGTGGCATCATACATAAAAGAAACAGACAAATAGATGTATACCTCTCTTTCACACGTCTAGCATCTTCAGATGCATAACATATGAGAATACATGTACAAGCAGAGACATACCTTTTGCTCAGAATGTTGGGCCTTCCCAAATTTAAATCAGCAATCTTTCCAATGTCATTGTGATAAGTCTAACCATATTTCTAAACGCATGCATGCGTATGTCTGTGTCTTTCCCATTACACATTACTATGCACAACTTATTTCAATCTTCATTTCAGTACAATAAAACAAACTACAATACACTTTCGTACATATGGTAACATATTTCAAACATCACACTTCTTTAATAAATGCAAAATGCAAAAAAATCCGTATTTGTAAAGCGCAAACTACTCACCCTTACGGGTCTCAAGGTGCTGGGGGCCGTCATGGAAATTAAGTGAGCTATTGCCCAGAGTCACATGGTGCTGAGCTGAGCTGCCGCCGGAGATCAAACCGTGAGCCCTGTGCTCCGAAGTCAGCTGCCCTGGCCGCTGCACCACACCTCTCCACTACTCTAATACTCTGCAAACTTTATAAATAATGCTTTTCAAAGTTAAAAATATCACTACAAAGACTGAAGCACTACTACACAATACATAACACACCTTACAAATTTGTAACTCACCTCTCAAATAGTGTTGCAGAGTATGAAATATCAAAAACTGATA
Organism: Calotriton arnoldi; assembly: GCA_963921515.1. NCBI lineage: Eukaryota > Metazoa > Chordata > Amphibia > Caudata > Salamandridae > Calotriton > Calotriton arnoldi. Next base: position 767,922 of record CAWUFW010008335.1, on the reverse strand, counting down.
AAAGATTTTCTTTTTCACACAATAAATGTGATGTACCACTCTCAACAAGGTAAAACCAGTAATGGCAAACTTTTCCTCTCTTTCTGCACACAAATAAATGTCACTAACAAATCAAAATGCTTCCTTCATTATTTCAAATTCTGAAACCCATTTCTATTGGTTAGAGATATTAACCCTTTTCTAGTCTCTTCAAAAAGTCCCCAAACTGGTTCTGTAATTTACTGGAGTCACAACTCCTTCGCGGTGCCACATTGTAGCATCGCGATGGAGCCGCGAACCCTTACGGAAGTTCAAAAACCTATTTCCAATAATACTAGTATTATTTTTTAACATCACACTACTTCTAAACATACTACTGATTTGGGAAATCTTACTTTAGTAGCACACCACTTATATATGTTAGCATTTCATATTTTAAAACCACAGTTATGTTTTAACCCCTTCCCCATTCTGCTTAATTCTAGTTTCCATAGTAAGTTTCTGCAACATTTAACTGTACTAGCAGGTCACAAGTTCACCATATTTTCTAGTTCTGCACACTAGCTTACAGATGCAAATAGCAGGTGTGATTGAGTATTGCAAGTACTAACTTATCCTGTCTACTGTACCTTTCAAAGTTTTTTCTATAATCAATCAGAAAGATGCTTTTTTTTACAAAGTAGGATGCATCCTATTTTTGAGTACACAATGTTTATGAACAGCCAATCAGTTAACTGCTTTTTCAAAAACAGCATCTTAACCACCATTTTAGATACCTCTCATATTACCAACTGACTTACTCAGCAACAGACGTTTTTGATGCCTTCCACTCATCCCTTCAAAATGCTAACAGTATGGATTGTAGGACACAGCTATGTTTTCTGGGGCAAAAGGTATACTGAACCCAGCGGTATTGACAAAGACCTTGGTTTGCAAAATGTGGATATTAAATGGTTTGCACACAGAGGATTAAAGTGGCAACAATTGCTGCCTTTGGTTAAAACCTTTTTCCATCTCCAACCACCAAACCTCATGATTGTGCATTGTGGTGGAAATGACCTAGGCACGTTGACTGGGGTAGGATTGGAAATGATAATGAAGGATACCTTTGCACAATTGATGTCGCTTTTCCCTCACACTGTCTTTGTATACTCTAATATATGCCAAAGACAGAAATGGAAGTGGTCAAATCAATTCTGTCCACAGATTGAGAAGTCTAGGAAGAAAGTTAGTAAAGCTGTTTCTGCTTACCCTATCGCCACCACAACGTCACTTTTATGGACATTGTGGCGGCGATAGGGGCTGCACCTTATATACAAGGCAGCATTAAGCCACTTAGCATGGCTTAACGCTGCCTTGTACATAAGGCACCCTTTCACTCTATGGTTAGCGTGAAAGGGGCGTGCAGTGGGTGTTGTGGTGGGCGTTCCACCGCAACACCCATTGCATTTGACATTTGATGCTGCTCCCTATGTACAAGGGTGGCATACATAGGAGGCAGCGCCAAAATTAAGACCAGGCAAATCCTGGTCTTAAGTTGGTAAAACGAGGAGAAATGCATTATTTCTTCTCGTTTTTGTTTTTTCCATGTGTGCTGCCTTGTGCAGCACACATGGAAAAAGCAAAATGCCATGGTTTGTTTATGTACAGGAAGGTGACCCTTCCTGTACATAAACAAACCTTTTTTTTAAAATGCCATTTTATACCTTTCATGTGTGCTGCATGAAGCAGCACACATGAAAGTTACAAAATGGCATTTCAGGCTTGTTTATGTGCAGGAAGGGAGACGTTCCTACACATAACCAATCCTCCCCCGCACACAGACACCCTTGCACTCTGGTGCAAGGGTGCCTCCATTGGCGCTAAGTTGTTCAACTTAGCAGCATCGCAGGGGGAAATGCAAGGCTGAACCACATTCTTGTAAATATTGTGCTGCTTTGCGTTTCAGAAGTGGCGGAGCATGTTGTTAAGCCAAGGAGGCTAACGACACGCTATGCCACTTCCTAGTACATATCCTCCAGAGTGTTTCTCAACAACCTTAAGCTGTGCATCCGGACTTACATGTAGCTGTAACAAAGTCATGATGAACACAACGTCTATTGTTAGAGCCACCCTATAACCCAACAGTGAAAGTTATATATTTTGTAACATATATACTGTTTTTAAATATTTTCCAGATTCGCAAACCCGTCGCGAATTCGCAAAATATAAGCACAAATTCAATGTACTACAACACATTACACTTTTTAAGTTTAACTTTTAATTTTTATTTTTTTATATTATTTCTAACTCTATCAATTTTAATGTGATTATTAACTTCAATCTCACTAGCTCTATAAAAAACTTTACAAATGCAACACTAACTTCTGAATTATATACTATTTATTTATTTATTTAAGGTGGATGAATCCAACGCAACGTTCCACTGGGGGGGCCGCGCTGAGAGCCGCGATAGGGTCACGACTCCTATCACAAGAGAAAAAATAATAATTATTGCCATCCGGTTCAATTGCCCCATATTGGCCTCAGGGACCCCATCCTCCGCGGCCTGGCCATTTTTTTAAAAATAAATAAAAAAAGGGGGGGCACTTGGCCCCCCTACCTGGGCCATTTTGGGCCCCGGGGACCACATCCCCTGGGGCTTGGCCTCACGTTGGGGACCGTGGGGGGAGCCCCAATGCCCCCACGGTCCCTGCCGGCTCCCCACCTCCTGCGGGAGCCGGCATTGCTTTTGGGCAGAGGGAGCTGCTAACATGCAGCTCGCTTTGCCCAAAAGCAATTCTGCTTCGCTTCATGGAAGCGAGAGCAGTTTTCCTGCTCTCACTTCCATGAAGCGAAGTATAAGTTTGCTATGGCATGGCGGGAGCAGTGCTCCAGCCATGCCATAGCAAACTGCAATGTCCCAGGGTGGGCACCCTGGGACATTGCTGAAGCTGGCCCTGGGGGGTGGCAGTCCCCAGGGCCATGGAGGGCTCCACGAGGGGGGCCGCGTTGCCCCCTCCCATCTTGTGAGTAGCCCCAGGAAGGTGGTGGTCCCTGGGGTCTGCAATAGACCCCTGCATTTAACTAAAGTGTGCCCCGGGGAGGTGGTGGTCCCCGGGACAGTGTGGGGGAGCTTGAGCCCCCCACACTACATTTAAAAAAAATAGCCCCAGGGAGGTGGTGGTCCCCTGGGCTGTGTGTGGGGGTCAAGCCCCCCCACACTTTAATTTTTTTTAAAAGCCCTGGAGAGGTGGCAGTCCCTGGGGCTGCGGGGGGGCCGCATGGCCCCCGCATATCATTAACATAGCCTCGGGGAGGTGGTGGTCCTCGCATCATAAATTGGCTTGCCCCCAGGACCTGGTCCACCCGGCGTTCCTTCATCTTCAAGTATATATATATATATATATATATATATATATTCCAAAGCAATGATCTCATCCTGATCATTGATTGAGGTGCACGCTAGGAATACTTAATCATTTAGATTTTTATTGCCAACACGACCGCAACACTGCACAGACGCGTTTCGGCTTAACGCCTTTCTCATTGTCAGTGTGGCTTCCCAAACATGAATCTTTTAAAACAAAATTAACCATAAACACAAAGAAAGGAAGCGATTCATTCAAATAATAGAAATAAAGAAGGTCTCCTTCTAATCACAGAGGTTGATTTCATAGTCTGCCATCTTACAATGGTATGTTATAACATGATTGTAATATATAATGGTGGGAGAAGGGTCCTAAAATGAACATGCCTTCATTACTACCACATTGCTTTTAAATCAAATTCATAGGCTCTTGTATTTCTGAGTCCAAATCATACAATGATCAATATTAAATCGAGCGCTCATTGTCCTGCACTGGTGACAGATACTGCCCTGAATGGGCAAACACTTCTAGACTAGGTTTTTTCTTATGTACATTAATTGACTATGTTGAACTCACAACCGATTAATACATGAGTAAATGCATCAAAGATCAATCCTGCCCTAAATGGGCAAACCCTTCAATTTCATTATCCAAAAGAGGCAACGTGTGTCTTTCGTAGTTCATTTGATACTATAAATTAATTGATAATACTCAATCTTGTCATTTTACTATAGCCAGCTTAATAGCATTTCATCTCATTCCAATGGAATATGTACCCACAACTCCTCTTCATTTCTCTCGGCACCTGGTCTAAGCAAAGGAATTTAAGTAGATTTTGGTTGCTGTTTTTCCTGAAAATGGCAGGCCACAGGGTATGTTGGATCGTTATTTTTGATCGCCCGCATATGTTCTAAAACTCTTTTCTTAGTAGGGTGTGTTGTGCTCCCGACATACTGCATCCCGCACAGGCAGGTGAGACAGTAAACTGTATATTCGGAGTTACAATTAAGTAATTTGTTGATTTTATGTTTTGTCTTCCTGCCTGGTATCTGGAACTTCTTAACCTTCTGAATGTTCTTACAAGCCTTGCATCTCATGCACGGGAAGAACCCAGTATCCATATCTCTCTTTTTCTGTCCCTTTATGAAGTGGCTCCTAACCAAATGGTCCTTCAGTGCGGGGCCTCTTCTATATGTAATGAGAGGTACTTTAGGAATGTGTGGCCCCACATTGTTGTCAGTTTTTAGTATTTTACAGTTTCTGCGAAAGATCTGGTATACCTCAGATGAACTGGTTGTATATTCGGTAATCATTCTTATTGATCCTTTCTCCTCTTGTGTTCCCCCTATCCTGTCATTTTTCTCCATTAAGAGATCTTGTCTTTGTAAACTTTCTGACTTTCTTACTGCTTCCTTTAGTATCCCCTCGTTGTATCCCCTTTCTTTGAATCTACAGAGGGCCAAATCTCTTGATTTCAGCTATTCTTCCTTTGTGGAGCAATTACGTTTGATCCTCAGTATTTCTCCATAGGGGACACTGCTGATCACACTCCGTGGGTGAAAGCTGCCTGCGTGCAGTGTACTATTCCCTTCCTTAGGCTTTCGATATAATGTAGTTTGCAAAGTATTGTTTTCAATATAGACCAATTCCAGATAAGACACCTGTGTACAGCTAATACATTCAGTGAATTTCAAATTAAGATCATTATCATTCAAGGCTGTGATGTAACTGATTGCCTCTTCATATGTGCCCTTCCAAATGATAAAGAGGTCATCTATGTAACGAGACCATAGGGTTATCTTATTTAACCATTTTTCATTACTACCACACCAGGCCACGTGCTTCTCCCACCAGCCCACAAACACATTCGCGTAACTGGAGGCGAAGCACGTGCCCATGGCTGTTCCCTGTTGTTGGTGGTAGAGTTCCCCTAAAAACAATTTTTTTTTATTTTTCAGGCAGAAAGATATTAGCTCCACCAACATCTCATTATGTTCTTGATATTTCAAATTTCTTCTATTAAGGAAGAACTGTATAGCAGTCAACCCTTTATCATGAGCAATGCTGGTATAGAGATTCGTTATATCAAGAGTTATCAGTAACATATCTGTCTCCCACTGAATGTCCGTTACAATATGTAGAAGGTCTTTCATGTCCTTAACATAGGAACTTAGATCTTTAACAATGGGATTTTAAAAACAGTCAATGTATATTGATGCATTTTCGAAGAGGCTGTTTTTTGAGGATACTATTGGCCGACCAGGAGAGTCTATCAGGTTTTTATAAACCTTTGGAAGATGGTAAAAAGTGGGCAGTTTAGGGAATTCACAGTACATAAACCTGAAGTCCCGTTCTTCTAAAATTCCTTTTGTCTTCCATTTGATAAGAATCTCATGAAAATCATATATGCTAGTTTCATATACAGATCTTGTGACCACTTTGTAACATTCCTCCATCGACAATTACCTCATAGCTTCTCTTTGATAGTGGTTTTTATCCATCAACAACACGTTGCCACCTTTATCAGATGACTTCATTATTATGTTGTCATCATTTTTAAATTCATTACTGCTTTCCATTGTTTTTTCGTTGGATTTTCTTTAGCAAGGTTAGTAGTTGTAGTTCCGCTTGTAGTTGTTTCAGTTTCTCTGTCAAGATTTCATGAAAGGTGTCAATTGCATCGTGGGCAGTCTGCAGGATAAAATGTGATTTCATTTTTAATTTACTTGAAGCACATGTTTGTGAGATTCCCAATTTCTTCCAGGAATTCTATGATGTTCTTATGTTCCAATGTTGTAATTTCAGGATTTGAGACTGCTTCTAGTTCTCCTAATGTCATTAGTGTCACTAGGTCTCCCCCTGTAAGTAGATTTGTGTCTCCCTCACCAATGGGTATTCCTGTTGTTGGTTTCTTCGGGTGCATTAGATGTATTTTCATAAGCTTCATCTTCCTTATGAATTTATATAGGTCTATGCCTATATTGGCATAATCAAATTGCACAGTTGGACAAAATGTCAGACCAAGTTCCAGCACCTCAATCTCATCAGATGTTAAATGTCTACTTGACAGGTTGACCACTGTTTGTTTTTTCTTCTTTATTGTTTCCATTTCCCCCCTCGCTTGCTCTGTGTAACCCGTTGGTCTGGGGAGGCAGCTTTTTCATTCCCCTTTCTGTCTTTTGTTTCTTTTTTCTGGGGGATGGGTCCGTTGTACTGGACGTTGTCTTGCTTGTCTGAGGAGCTGATATTCCTGAAAAAAAGTTGGTGTTACTTCCTTTTCCCTTCTTCTTGCTGTCAGCTCTCCCTCTGACAATTCCACCTCCGACTCTGAGGTTTCTCTAGAGGATGCTTGGTTTGTTTTTCCAAGATTCAGTTGTCTCCTTGGAACATCACATTTCTTCACAAATGTCAGGATGCGCCCGAACTCATAGTCCTGTTCATCCCGAATAAGTTTTGTCTGCTTCTGACGCCTGATTCGCTTTCGTAATCCGTGAGTCTATTTTAAATGCGTTGTTGTAACTCATCCTTTGCTTTGGTGTGTTTGTCTAATGCTATGGCTTCTTCTATTTTTTGTATCTCTTCTAGCAGTTTCTGGTGGTCACTCCAGGCATATTCAACGAGGATTTTTACCATGCCCTTTGCAGACTCGGTGGTGTACTCAGCCCACTCTTGCAGTAGTAATGGATCTGGATTCTCGTATGAAGGCGTTGTGTATATCCGTAATCCCCTAGGTACGCGATTAGCATCTAAATACCTCTGTAGGGAGGTAGCCTCCCACTATTTTCGTGTTTCCTTCTTTTAGGTTTTCTCCAATTTATTGTACAGGCTTTTTAAATTGGTGGGTGTTGTTTTGACACCTGTTGCCCCTTTCAAATCTGTAATCGCACTCCGTGAACTATTACTGAATATGCCTTCCGCCGCTTCCTCCCTTTCTCTATCAGTAAACATGGAGGTTTACCCTTCATCTCACAATGCAATGTCTATTATACAATTCATTTCCCAACGTGTCTGCCAATAGTGCTAATTGAAACAGAGGGAAAGGTAGACTCTCCGCCAGTCTCTCAAACGGATTATTCAAGTCTTCCGACTCAAAGCCTACTGTCTCCTTCCCGAACGGGTAGAGTCTCCTCCTCTCAGTCTTTGTGTCCCACTGGAGACCGCACATACAACAGAAAAGCACACGGCGGGGCAGGCAGCAATTCCAATTTTCCTTTATGCTTCCACCAGCTGCCTATCCACTCCACACAGGTGCAATCCTCTGCGTTGGTGACACGCGTACCAATTCCAAAGCAATGATCTCGTCCTGATCATAGATTGAGACGCACGCTAGGAATACTTAATCATTTAGATTTTTATTGCCAACACGACCACAACACCGAACAGAAGCATTTCGGCTTAACAGCTTTCTCAATGTCGGTGTGGCTTCCCAAACATGAATCTTTTAAAACAAAATTAACCATAAACACAAAGAAAGGAAGCGATTCATTCAAATAATATAAATAAAGAAGGTATCCTTCTTATCACAGAGGTTGATTTCATTGTCGGCCATCTTACAATGGTATGTTATAACATGATTATAATATATAATGTTGGGAGAAGGGTCCTAAAATGAACATGCCTTCATTACTACCACATTGCTTTTAAATCAAATTCATAGGCTCTTGTATTGCTGAGTCCAAATCATAAAATGATCACTATTAAATTGAGCGCTCATTGTCCTGCACTGTTGACAGATACCGCCCTGAAGGGGCTAATGCTTCTAGACTAGGTTTTTTCTTATATACATTGATTGACTATGTTGAACTCACAACAGATTAACACCATGATTAAATGCATCAAAGATCAATCCTCCCCTAAATGGGCAAACCCTTCAATTTCATTATCCAAAAGAGGCAACTTGTGTCTTTCATAGTTCATTTGGTACTATAATTCATTGATAATATTCAATCTTGTCATTTTACTACAGCCAGCTAAATAGCATTTCATCTCATTCTTACGGAATATGTACCCACACACCTCTTCATTATTTAGACCTCTGGGGTTTTTATTTGTAACTCAATGATGTATTTTGATTCCAGTGCCCTAAGCCTTTTGGTTCTATCACCTCCTCTTTCTTCTCTCGGCACCTGGTCTAAGCAAAAGAATTTTAGTAGATTTTGGTTGCTGTTATGTTTTTCCTGAAAATGGCGGGCCACTGGGTATGTTGGATCATGATTTTTGATCGCCCGCATATGTTCTAAAACTCTTTTCCTAGTAGGGTGTATTGTGCTCCCGACATACTGCATACCGCACGGGCAGGTGAGACAGTAAACTGTATATTCGGAGTTACAATTAAGTAATTAAAAAAAGAAAAAAAATATATATATATGTATATACATACGTACAAAAATATATATATATATAAACGTATACACAGAAATATTTATATATAGTTAAATATGCTTAAAACAGCTAACAGTAAAGACGTTAGTGTGATTAAATGCAGTATAACTCGAAATAATAGCTTAAGGCAGATTTAGGTTCATATTATTTAGCTATCAAGCCAGAAAATGTAAAAAATAAAGGAAAACAAATTGAGAAATGAGAAAGCAGTCCTTCCATTCTCTCAGGATCTGAAACAACATATTTATAAAGACCCATACACGTTTTGGGGTCGAGTTCCAGAAGCAAGTCCTTAAATGTGGCTGGCAGTCTGACAAGTGCTTTAGCAAATCATTACTCAAACCTTTACAATAAATGGACAAAAATGTAAGTTCTCGGTATAATTATCAATATAATGGTATAAGTATAAGCAGCTAAGATATTCAGTGGTGCATTTAAATAGAATAATTGGTTAGCCGACATAGTATCGGAGAGCGAAAATATTTTGTTTGATACAGTTAAGATGAAGGGGCATATTCTCAAGGTGATAACGCGGCGTTAGTGGCACTTTTCTGCCGCTAAAGCGGCGTTATTTTTATCGCCTTATTCTCAAGCTGTCGCTAACAGCCGTTAGTGACAGATTTCTTGCGATAGCGGCCGCTCACAACATCGCCAACGATGTCAGCGACCACTATGGCTAATCATATGCAATGTAGGCGTTCCCGTGCTAAAACGCACGCTAACCCCACTACGCGATATTCTCAACGATCGCCCGGACCGGCGATGCGATACAAAAACACACGCTAAGGCCCGTTAGCTGCAGGAACTTAAGACCAGACAAAAGGAAGTCTTAAAAATGGTGAAAAGTGGCAGCATATAAGGGCGACTACCCCAGAGCCCCATCTGATGATCCACTGATGCCATGGAGGTACTAATCATGCAGCTTGGAGCACCAAGAAGGCCACAACAACCACTGCAAATGCCACCAGGACCACCACCGAGGCTGGGCCAAATAAGACAGCGGGTCTATCGCCGACGCACCATCCTCACAGACCTAACGCCAGAGGATGTCATTGCCCGCTACAGGCTCAAAAGGACATCCATCCTCCACATCCTGACACAGATAGTCCACAGGCTGACGGCACCAACACAGCAGATAAACAACATCCCTCCACAAACAAAGCTGCTGGCTGTGCTGCACATGTTGGCCTCAGGTACATTCCAACCAACAACTGCCAGAGTCGGAGGAGTCTCACAGCCAGCCCTATCAAAGTTCCTCACAACAGTTTTGGATGGCTTAATCAGCCTGATACCCCAGCACCTTCACTTCCCCAACACTGCACAGGAACAGCTGGAGACCAAGCAAGGCTTCTACGCCATAGCTGGCTTCCCGCATGTGTTGGGGGCAATTGACTGCACACATGTCCTACTTGTTCCCCCTGCGGACACTGCCCACATATACTGCAACAGAAAGCACACACATTCCATCAAAATGCAGGCAATAGTGGACCACCAGGGCCTGTTCACCAATGTCGTAGCAAAGTTCCCAGGCAGTGTGCATGATTCCTACATTTTCCGCCAGTCCATCATCAATCAGCGCTTTGAGGATGGCACATATGGAAATGCACTGCTCGTTGGCAAGTACTAACTGAACATAACACACACCTCAACTCCACAATCATGGAACACACAACTGTGAGAATGCACACGTTACAAACTCACATTCAACATGCCAATCTACATGCTCACCTACCAGACATGACAACACAAGTAACTGTGGTAACTGGGATCAGCCATGTAGATAAACCATCACCAAAGGCATAGCCCCTCTGCCACACATTAGCAAATGTGGTGAGAGGTGGCAACCAAGTATGTGCAATGTAGGCACTCGACCTACGAAAAAAGAATGTGCACAAGGCCGAGTGTGGCAGTGGTGTGCTGGACAGTCTTGATTGTGCAGAGCAAAGACATGTCCAAGTGGGCATATAGTGTGTTTCCATTGTCCAGCCTGATGGCAATGACAGTGTTGTTGACTGTCCTACCTGACGGGGGTGGGAACCATGTGAAGGCAGCATGTAGGATGCAGAGCCTGTTGAAGTAGCTGCTGACCACTGCATAGACCTGTATGTACATGGAGAGGGAGAAGTCGAGTACGATGCCCAGGTATCTAGAGTTGTTGTGTGTTGGGCTGCCAAAGGCGGTGGCCCACCAGGTGTTGCCACATGCTGATGGTGTGGTCAGGAGGATGAGGACCAATGTCCCCCCTATGTAGAGCACCCCCCAGCTGTTGAACATCCATGTTGCAACTTGCTGCAATCCTCCCTGGAACCCCAGTCTGGTGTGTGGGGGTGCCATGCTGAGAGAGAGTATGAGCTATGTGTCCGTGTAGGTGGTGATGTCCAATGTTTCCCTTCATGTAGCTCAAGTCCTACTCCAGGCGTCTGCAGATGCATCTGTCATCTTTGATGTTATATGTGAACAATGTGGCATTCATAGCATGCTGTATGTTGGAGTTGCATATTGGGGCAAGTGTGTATGTGCAGTTGGAGATACATGGTTGATAAATCTGGCCTGCGCTGTTGGCGTTGCCTGCAGCGGTGTGGGTGTTGCTGTTGATGTTGGAATGTACCAGATCCTCGTTGACTCAGCTCCTGTAAGTCTGTATGGCACCTGCTGTGGGTTTGTGTGTCATGGGGTTTCATGACGAGGAACTGTACGCTGTGCTGGTCACACCATGGGCATTGAGTGGTGTTGTTGAAGTGGACGCAGTTTCCACATGTGAAGATGTGGTTAAAGGTGGGCCCTGACTTGTGGATCAGTGTCGAGAAGAGTTGGCTCAGTTCGATGTTCGCAAGCATCTGCCAGAGGGTAATGGATTTGGAGTACTTGTGGTATGTGAGGTGGAGTCCCTGATCATGGCAGAGTACCGGCAGCGGCAGCAGCTGAACAGAACGTGAGCCGTGTCCGGTGTGGCCCATTGGTACCTAAACGTTATCCTGGCGTTGACTGTGAGTAGTGCGGATGGGTGGCAGCGTTAGATGTTATGAGAGCCAGGGACCCTGCTTGTGTAGGTGTCAGGCTTGCGGACATGTGCAGACAGGCCTGACATTGGTGCACTGTTGGAGTGCTAGTAATGCAACCGTGCAGCGCACACAAGTGAATATGCTGTGAGGGAGGTACGAGCATCTGTGAGCCAATGTAATTTGCATTGATGCTGGTCAATTGGCCAGAAGCTACACATGGCAAATATTATTCACAAAGTAGCACCAATCACACACCAAAAACCTATTAACTGTGCCCACACAGCATGCATAACTACTAATGGACACATCTCTCCATTACATGTTACAGGTGACCAAGGATATGCACTCACCCCATGGATGATGACACCCCTGCGAGCCACCAAAACCCAGGCCCAGAGGCAGTAAAATTCTGCCCATGTACACAACAGGGGCATTGTGGAGGGCACATTTGGCGTGCTAAAGTCACGTTTCCGGTGCCTTGACATCACAGGTGGAAGACTGTTGCACAGCCCAGAAATAGAGTGCAAGATGATCATAGCATGTTGAGTATTGCACAATATATGTGTACGCACCAATGCCCCATGGATCCAAGTGCCAGATGCACCGGGCGATGCTCCGGATGATGAGGAAGATGAGGCAGGTGGAGCACACCCCATAGCTTCTGCAGCAGGCACAGCACGAAGGAGCAGAATCATAGACAATTTCTTCACATGAGCACGTCACAACGTGACTGTCCCTACCAACCATATATCTATCCCAAATGATCCCAAGCACAGTATACATTAAATAAAAAACTCTACACACATACCCTGTGTGCATGTTAACATCTGCATGAGTACATTACTCTGACACGTGTAAGTGTAACATTAAGTGGTCACAATATCTCAATTAGAAATTTATGGTGGATCTGTCAGCTCTGAACAGAGATGCTGTTTAGTGTGACATCAGCTCTAAATTAGACATGTTAGGGTGTCAAATGTGTTTTGAAAATCTACTGTTCAGCGTGTCATATGTGTATTCCAATCACATATAGGATGTCAATAGTGGTCAACTATGAATATCAGGGTGTCATTTGGGATAAATTATGAAATGTAGGGCGTCAATTGGGGTAAATTATGAAATATAGGGCATCAATTGGGGTTAATTATGAAATATAGGGCGTCAATTGGGGTAAATTATTAAATATAGGGCGTCAATTGGGGTAAATTATGAAATATAGGGCGTCAATTGGTGTAAATAATGAAATATAGGGTGTCAATTGGGGTAAAGTATGAAATATAGGGCATCAATTGAGGTAAATTATGAAATGCTGGGTGTCAATTGGTGTAAATTATGAAATATAGGGTGTCAATTGGGGTAAATTATGAAATTTAGGGTGCCATTTGGGGTCCAATCAAAATCAACATGGTGTAATTGTTTTTAAAATGATGCATCTTCATTAAATCTATGTAAGAAGTTGCACTTAGTGTGCAAAACTGCACGCTTTTCCGAAAATGCGATGTATTTTTCATACTAGCGATGGGAAATACATCGCTAAACACATTGATATATACAAAATGTCACCCCAAAGCCTTTTTGCATGCAGATTTTCATCTCTAAGTCAAAAAACGGGCCGCATTCACACAGGAAGTTATGTCAGCATGCTTCCTGTGTCCTGGAGGAGAGCTGTGCACTTTCAGTTTCTCTTTTGAGCACATTGCTGGTGATTGTGGAGAGTGTTGGAGGTGTTTGGTGGTGTGTGCTGCAGATTTGAGAGTTTGAGAGTGTTGCTGTGTCCTGTGTCCTGTCGATTGTGTTACTGTGAAGTGTGGTGTCCTTGCATTTACGTGTTTCATTGTCTCCTGTCCTCAATCTTGTCGGGTGTTTGTCTTGGGGTAGTTAAATTTATTTGTAGTTGTTGGGGATATTAACTAGGGTTTCTTTATATTTTGGCAGTGGTGTTAGGTGTGTGCAGGGAGATGGTGGGTGTGGGCATGGAGGACAGGATGTCCGAGGGGGCTTTTGGCGGCTTCCTATGGCTGATAAAGTTTTTCCTGCCCTTGATGGTGGAGAGGGGAGGCCGTATCCTCGCAGGATACCCTGTCAGTGTGTGCAAGCAGAGGTGGGAGCATGTGCGTGCGCAGATGCTGCGCGTATTCGGAGTTGACCGCACCATGCGCCAATGGAAGCACCGCTGGCAGGATAGCCTTGCCCGGGAGGGTGACCTCCTGGACTACGTGGGACTCATCGGTGGCCTAGAGTGTGGGAAGTTCAAAATTCAAATTCATCGATGAATACTGCAACGAAAAAAAAAAATGCCGGGTGGGACACACTGGTGTCTAATTGCAAAAATGTTGCACCGTGAGGTGGAAGACGTAATGCGTCCACACATAATGTTGGCACATCAGAGACACAAGGCGATATCATATTGACAATCATAGGGTGCAAGTTTGTGTTACCCACTGCACTGGAGCAACACTTAGCACTGTTGTGCCAAAGCTGGCACACCTGTGCAAAAATGGGTGCAGGATAAATATTGTATGTGTACAGGAATGGTGACTGTACATGAACAATCCAAAGCATTGTTTTTGTGACCTGTGTACTGGCCAAAATGAAGTGTAAAAATGCTATCCTCATTAATTGTGGTACGTTAGCTACGCTGCCCTTGTACATAGTCTCCGTGTGACAATCTATGAGATCTGAACAAATGCACATATGAAATAGATGTCCAGAGTGACTTACACCACCAACATCTGTGAAACTGCCGTGTGCGATCTGCAGCGATGCATTTGTACACAGACCATGTATTACATCATTTTGCGTGTAGAAATGGGGCCTTGTGAATGTGTCACACAACTAGTATGTACATGTTTGCTAGCATTATTGTCTTGTTTGGCCAGACTCAGCATTCACAGGTCTTGTGTGAATGGCAGGCAAAGTACACCCAATCATGTAGCCAACATGAAACGCAACACTACAGTTACGTAGCATTTTCAGTTATGGTGATGATTTGTATGATGAATATGACACGTGTGATTTAACGTCTGATACTAACACAAATTACTTTTGTTGTCTCACAGCTGGACGGCCTATCATCACACGGGGGGACATTGACAGATTCCAAGACCCACACGCCACAGGTGAGTTTGGACATCATATATTGGCACAGTGCGGTGTGATAAATGTCTGCCTCAAATGATCTACGTTGTAGTATGCAGTATGGGTGTGTATCACATGTACCATGACTACAGTGTGATGATGTATTGTGGAAGTCAGAAGTGTGTACAAATCTGTAAGTGAAGGTGGAGCAATGCATTTGTCTCCCAGTTGTAAGTTTGTACATCCCGTCAGTGATACACATGGGAATAAGGTCTATGGATTCTGTCACCACAGCACATTCATGTGGATTACAGAGTGCACTGATAGGAGGAGACATGTAAGTGGTGTTGCCGATGAGTATCATCAGACATGGAATGCATGTACATCCTTGACTGAGAAGAATGTGCAAGTGTGCCCTATCATGCACAAGGAGGCAGTGGTTTTCAGGCCGTACGTGCTCAGACACAGGTCTGCACTGTGCTTTCGTAGGTATGCTGCATACCAGCTTCACAGGAGTCGCAGTGCATAGCTGTGAGCCAAGCATATCAATGGCATGTTCCACAAAAACCGAGCAAAGATGGCCCTATGAATCTCATTGGCATGTTTGTCCTCTGCAATGGGGTTGTCAAGCTGTCTCCTTGGGGTCATTCCCATGCCAACTCAGGATCAGGTGTACGAGCTCCTCTGTCACAATTGTTGACATTACTCCGCATGCTTTAGCTCAGCATTTATTGCTGTGCCATATTTTCAAAATGCAGGCCCCTAGAATGCTGTCTGTGAGAAAGGATTACCCATAACAACACTATAACCATCATGACTCCAGGGTGCCGTTACAATCGTGAATGCATTGTAACAGTCTGCGTTGTGAAGGCCTGCATATTTGGCTTTACTACCGAGTGATATTAGTGGATCCAAGACATGCATGAGTGACAATTTAGAGGAAAGGATGTTTCCCCCTTCCTAGCTGCAACGCGTCACCAATTGTGAAGTAGTGGTGGCGAGAGGGACAGCGCCTCCTGTACAAGTCAGTGTTCAGCCACCCAACCTGTTTACATGTGTGCTGCGTTAAGCAGCACAGATGAAAGTGTGAGTAGGGCTGTCCCAGGTTTGCTCCTGTGCAGGTAGGGAAATCTTCCTACTCATCAACAAGCCCCCCTAAAAACAGACACACTTGCACTCTTGTGCAAGAGTGCCTGTGTTACCGCTGACTAGATGAACTGCACACCGTTGCTGTGGGACACACAGGGCTGCACATGAGCATTGCACATATGATGCAGCACTGTGTCACAGGAGAGGATGAGGGTGGTGCTACACACCGGGGGCTAATGCCTCCCCCCTCCGATTCCTAGTACATGTCACCCTCAGTCAGGGAATGTCATGGCAACATCATTGGACACTGTCAGTACAATTTGGTTGTGACAGAACATGTCCCATGCCATGCACTGTCATGTCAGTCTCCACAGCATGTAGTCAGTGATCCAGGATTCAACATTTAGCTGTACACGTCACTCTCTGACTTCACATAGTTACGCTAGAGTGTGGGCTCCCATGTTGAAGTGATCTTGTATTATGGATTTGAATGGAGAACATTGATATAGTCTAAAGGACTCACTATTTCCCATTGTTCACATTTTACAGACAACATGACGCCAGCTGAGTCACACGCCTTCCAGGTGAGGAAGGAGCGGTACCAGCATATCAAGAAGGTTGCCAAAGGGTACCGCAACATGGCGCGGAGGTACCAGGAGGACCATGAGGCTGGCAAGTGGAAATCTGTGGCCGATGTGGCAACACGTGGAAAAGGCAGTGGCACACAGGCCACCCCAGGCCCCTCTGGCATCAGTGGTGGGTCCCAACGTGGTCAGTCAGTGTCCCATCCCCCTACAACAACCCCCACCCAAGGGACAATCCCACCTGGCCCTGCGGATCAGGTCATTCCATTTACTGTCCGGCACAGCAGGCTCATAATGGACAACAACGTGCTGCTGGCCGAGATGAGGCGGGAAATGGCCGAGCAGACAAGGCACCTTGAGGACATTAAAAAACACCTGGGACTGCCATGATGTCTGGACATGTTGTGCCCCATCCCCCTCTTCTCCCTTCCACCCATGTTTGAACTAGTATTTTAGGTAGTGTTAGGTAAGTTTATTTAGTGTTAGGTAGTGTAGTTTTAGTTTAGGTATAGTTAGTGTTAGATTTTAAGGTAGTTTTAGTGTTTTTATATTGTATAGTATTTGGGGATAAGTTTCCTTTTCCTTTGGGTGGGGGGTTGATGTCTTTTTTGAATAAAAAAACAAAAAATATCAAAAAAATATATCTTTGTGTAGGTTAAATGTGTAGTTAGTTCATGTATAGCTTAGATGTCTTTGTCCTGTCTCGTGATGTGCCTTAAGGGTGGGGAGGGGGGTTGATGTCTTAGATATGTTTTGTGTGTTTAGGATTAGTTAGGGTAGATAGTTTAGGTACTTTTTCTCTTAATTCTAGTTAGTTTATTTTAGATTAGTAGTAGTAATGATTATAGTTAGTGTAGGATAGGTACATTTTTCAATTTTATAATAAATGGTTAATAGTTTGGATTTCGGCTTGCACTTATGTCAGGGGTGATGTGGTGGAGTGTGTATTTTTACCTTGTATGCATCTCATATCATCAATGGACTCTCCGTTGAATGTGAAAGTGTGGTCATGACATGTCACTTAGCAGGATGGATTGTGTCAGGATATCTTAGATGTGAGCACCGAACACTTGCATGGTTGACAGGGTGGCAAGTAGGATTTACAGCCTAGTCTAGGGGCAGTCGTTTGGGAAGTTGTACATCTTAAGTGTGACTCACAGAGTTGCCCAGCACATTGTTGTGCATTTACAACACAAGGTAGGGACAAGGCATTGAGAGGATATTGTAGGAGCTACTGTTATCCATCATGGAGATGGATGTATGCGCCGGGTACCACAGATTGCATCATAGCCCTGCATCTCACATGCTCCTTGCGCAGAGTCCATCTACATTGCACAGCCCTTGGCACACTTGCTGTGTCGTGCAAGTGTGTCCGATTCTTTAGAATTAGATGTTCCTGTGCATGGAGGCAGAACCTCCGTGCCATGCAAGTAGTAGTCTTTCTGTGTGTCCATTGGGAAATGCATATGGCAGAACAGTGGTCCTGATTCACAAATAAGTCATCTGAGAGTAAGTCATGAGTTTAAGTTTTCCGGTATTCACAACAGGCATTTAGGAGTAGTACAGTTAGATGTACTGACTTCACTTCTCCTATATGCCTCTTGGGAATCAATGGAGTTGTGAAGTCATGATTTTGTCACCTTTGACTTTTTGGGCCATGTACACAGTTCTGCTGCCCACAAAAGTTAATATGTTGCATTGCTCCCTCTTGTGCCAGTGCCATGGCATATTCTCACATCTGTTACCTTTTGGCTCATAGTGATGCCACCCTTGAATTGGTGGCACTGCTTCTGACTTCATGGTCAGTGCAGTGCACCACGCATCCCTTGTCACATTGCCCTACCCGCTCACAGTGGTCACACCATGTGAGGGTTCCATAGTCAGTAAGCATTGGTTGTCCACAGGAAGGGGCTGACTGACGCCTTACACTTTGGGGTAAGTCCCTATTGCCAACTCTACTTCACTGAGGCCGACATTGTGGTTCAATTAGTGGCTGGTAGACATGTGCCCTTACATATCTTCATCAATGTGTATATGGTGTGCACCATCTTGGGATGTGAAATGCAATGTGCACCTTCACAACAGGCTCCGTCCAGCCTGTAGGGTGTGAGTAGATATGCCCGGAGATGTTCTTCCTGCAATTGTAAAGGGTGACACTACTTGTGGTCTGCAACAGACTTTGCCTTTTGTCAGACATTCCTATTTCCTCCATGGATGTGGGGCTAATTTGGGATACTGCCAGATTGGTGTATTGGAGCAATGGGGGCACAGCTGGTCCACACATACCCGGTCCTCTCACTGCCTATCAGGATCACAGTAAAACATTGACATTTGTATTATTTACCTGGATGTACCTTTTGGTTGATTCACTGCTCCTACATTTAGCGAGACAGCTATACTGGATTGTTCATGGACAACAGACATCTGTTTGATTGAAAGCTATTTATTCACATGTCTGTTGACAAGTTGAAGACTCGACCAGTACTTGACCATGCAATCCCCACATTACATTGATGCCCAGTGGAGGGCCAGCCAGAGTCCTTTAGGGTTGACAAGTCCAAAGGATGAGGAAGAGTTCAGTCAGCAGTCTGATTGCTGTGTCATTGGTAACCAAACAAAATATGGCAGTCCATGTCGAGGTCCAAGGTGAGTGTCACAGAGTGTATTGGGGGACAGTGGAAGGTGATATTCCGTGGCATGATGCTCAGCCCAGAACCAAGTTGAAACTGGCCATTTGGCCTAGATGAATGCTACCGCTTCCTTCTTTGCAACAAGGCAGATTCATCCTCATCTTCATCCTCTGATGTGTCATGTGCCTCACATGTGGGTGGTGATAGATTGGCTGCAGCACTGTGAGGCACTGACACATTAGGGGGCGGAGATGTGGATGTAGAAGCAGCAGCAGCAGCAGTCATCTGCGCCAGACCTTGCTGCAGCAATGCAGTGATGATGATCTGCAGGGCATGGAAGATTCCAGCTACATCTTGCTGGTGTGCAGCCGTAGCCGCCATTTGTTCCGTCTGCATCCGCTCCATGTTCTCCATTATCCTCCGCATGCGGCCCAACTCCTGGCTGCCATCGCTGGAGCAACCCTGACTGGACAGTTGTTCCTATCTCTGAGTCATGACTCCAGCGATGACAGCCAAGGAGTGTTGGAGAGCATTGAGCAGACTGTGGGTGTCCGTGATGTTTAGTACGTGGTCCCGGATGGAACTCAGACACCCACAAATGGAATCAAGTTTGGCCGCCAGGCTGTCAAACCCCACCCGCACCTGATGAGCCATCTCCTGCTGGACCTCTAACACACGGCGTTGGAATTCAATATTTGGGTCCGGGAGGTCCTGGGAGACAGCCGTGGTGGTAGGTGCTTGCTGCTGTGTGGTTTGTGCAGGGGGTGGGGTTAGCACGATGCAGCTGGGTTGCCCTGCTCCTGGAGGTGGGGTGCTGATGGAGTCTAGCAGCTGTTGGAGGGTGTCCGTGTTGATGGTTGAGAATTCCTCCTCTTCATCAGTGAAGATTGGGATAGGCTGCTGTTCAGGAGGTGATGTTTGTCCCTCTGCAATTTAAAGGGGAGAAGCATTTTAACTGTGTGTTTCATGGATGATCATGCATTGGATGAGTTTACAAGCAGATTGCATGACAATGTACATTGTGACTGTTTGTGAGGGGCTGCCTATTTCTTGCTGGATGTTGCCTTTTTCGACTATATCACGGGTATGAGGTTGTACTTGTACATTGTCATCTCACAATTTACAACTATGACTGATCTGATTGGGCAGTTCATACACACAGGCGGCACCAGTTGTGTCCTCTGTTCAGTTGTGAAGGTGATGCAGTTTGTCCAACATTGTAGTCAATGTGGTTAAACTCAAATTTTTATGTGTGTGCACTGCATTGTGGAATACTCGCCCATGCAGCTTTTGTTTTTCTGACCATTATCCCTTTCAGGCAGTGGGCCTCCACATCTGTGCATTTCCAATGCAGAGATTTTGCAAGCTGGGCTAAATATGTGTCATGGTCAGAGTTGGGACACTTGTGCATTGTTTACGAGCAGAGATCTTGGTTACGTCAGGGGTTGTATGTACACCTGGATGTGTCAGAGTGTGACCTGCTCCTTTAGGATGTGGCCCACACTCAGCCACCTCTGTGACGTGGCCTGCACCGTGTGGAGATGTTTGGGGTGCAGGCATGGTATTCATCATGGACTGGCACTTGCATTGTCAGTGTGGCTCACAGACCCGCACCTTTTCTGTGTACTGCACATGTGCATCGGTTGATTGCAAGATTAGTTGTGTGTGAGAAGGGCCCCCTTTAGGCACATTGGCTACTAAGGCCTACTTGCTGTTTCACTGTGTGCTGCACTATGCTGTATACATGTGCATCCAGGTAGCTTTGTCTATTGTGGTTTGATTGTGTGCATTGCTTGCTGCCCTCCTGTTGGCTTACCCGTTGTGAGAATGGTGCTGCGTGAGTTTATGTTGCTGTTGCTGGCTGGACAGACAGTGTCAACAACAATGGCCCTTTACGTTGACCCCACATGTGATGCGTAAGTGGCCCAGGATTAGAGGGATGTGGAATTCCAATGCATATTTGTGGTGCTCAGGCCTTGTCACCACCACCCTGCCAACAGAATCAATTGGCAGGGTGATGTGTGTTTGTGTATGTGACACGCAGCTGGTCACATGGATGATACATGCTGTCCTGGTTACGGATATTCAATGCATGGATTTACGTGTGGGTGATAACGACCATGACTGCATATTTGGTCACTGACACAGTTGACTTAACAAACATCTGTTTACATGCACATAATGGTGTCATGGGCAACTAACATCAGGACTGATGTGGAATGGTGTTTTCTTTATCGCAGATGTGTACACTTGGGAGTGGAGGTGTGCAATTCAACCTAAGAGATGTGTGTGCCATTTTGCAACTTGTCATTCTTTGTTGCTACTTTGCTATCCTTGCTTGTTGTCATGCTTTGGTTGTCTTACTTCTTTGCAGGGACATTGTAGTTCTGTGAGTCTGGCACACAGACAAGTAATGCAGTACAGATTTGGTTGCCACATTCCTGATATGCATTGTCCCCGTCCTGTGGTGCTGTGGGCATAGCCCCCCTGCTCATTGTATTACATCACCTTTTGAGTGGAGTCTGCTGTTTGGGTGCATTGTGGGATATGCACGTTTGTGCCATTTGGCTGCATGGTCAGTTTGTTGTGACATTGCAGGGCATATTCACAGGCCACTATCGCCACCACAACATCATTTTCTGTGACGGTGTGGTGGCAATAGGGGACTCGCCTTATTCACAAGGCAGCGTTAAGCCACTTGACGTGGCTTAACACTGCCTTGCGATTAGGCCCACTGTCACGCTGTGTTTAGCGTGAAAGGGGCATGCAGTGGGTGTTGTTGTGGGCTTTCCCCCGCCACACACATTGATATTTACACTGCACCATGATCACAAGGGCAGCCTAAATAGGAGCCAACTCAAAACTTGAGACTAGGAAAACCCTTGTCTCAAGTTGGCGATACGAGGAGGACTGCTTTATTTCTCGTCATTTTTGCATTGTCCATGTGTGCTGCCTTGTGCAGCACACATGGGAAAAGCAAAATGCCATGTTTTGTTTATGTACAGGAAGGGACAGCTTCCTGTACATAAAGGTAACCTCCCTGCTTGCAGACACCCTTGCACTCTGGTGCAAGGGTGCCTGCGTTGGCGCTAAGTTGGCGCTAAGTTGTAAGACTTAGCGCCATCGCAGGCGGAGACAAATGCAAAAAGAGAGGCAAGGCTGCACCATGTCCTTGTGGATATGGTGCAGCCTTGCTTTTACAAGGTGGCAGAGGGAGGCGTTAAGCCAAGAAGGCTAACGCCTCTCTCCGCAACTTCCTTGTGTATATCAACCTGCATGAATTTCTGGTATGCAGACTCACTAGATGGTTTCTCACTTGGTGTACACACAGTGACGGCTCGCAGTGGGAGTTCTGCAGGGCGGTGGTGCAGGGGGCTGTTGCAGGGCAGGTGAGGGGCAGGATGGGGGGTAGTGGAGTTGGGGACACAACGTGCTTGAGTTAGATAAGTAATTGATGAATCCTACTATTTGACTTGCACTTGCTGCACTGCCGAGTTAGCTATGCAGTGAGCGCAAGATAATTGTTTGGATTTATTTATTTCCTTGCCTAACTCCAGCATGTCGTTCCTCCAACTCCACTACCCCCATCCTGCCCCACCCCCACCCAGCACAACCGCCATGCACCATCGCCCCACAGGGCTCACGCTGCGAGCCGTCAATGTGTACACAGGACTGCATCTCATGTACATGCAGGGGGACACTTTTACTGGAGATGTGGCAGGATGTCTACCTGGCCCCCTTGCCTCAACATCACACATTTCCAAATCGTCTGCACAGGGCCCCATCTCTCTGATACTTGACATGTGGATGCACTGTGTGTGTGACTGAGCATGTGCATGAGTGTGCATGCCACCACCAATGTCATCAGACATGTGGCATTGTGCCCATGTGTCTGAGTTGTGTACAAGATTGTGTACGTGCATTTGTGTCCCCCTTGCTGCACATGCACATTCTTGCACACAACCCCGACATACGGGCACATGCATATGCGTGGGGTTGAGGCAAGGGGGCCATTTTGACAGCCTGCCGCATCTCCAATCAATGTGGGCCTTTGCTCTTTCATGTAGCCCTTCTCTTGTGGTCTGATATGATACTTGGACTATATTTGTTTGACTTTTCTGTGCACATTTCCATGTCTGTGTGCCCACCAGTATGTGTCTTGCAATGTATTGGTTGAGTAGGGTGATATGTGTCTATGACACCAGGGCCAAGGGGATCCGGGACATGATCCACAGTCATTGTGGGTGTGCACTGCAATATATTTGATTGTGCATGAGTGCCATTGGGCCCATCTCCCCCCGTCCCCCCAGTCCCTGGTTGGTACTCACCCTGTTGCTGTTGTGTCTGGTCGTGTTGAGCAGTATCCTCTCCCGGGATTCCGACCACTGTCTCCTCACTGAGGACCTGGGACACCTGTTCCTCCAACGGATCCAGCTCCTCCTGTGGCGCTGGAATCCCACCTCCAGTCTGCATTGCTGCTTTCAGGTGGGCTGCTTTCAGCTTGGTCTTGCGCTTCACATCATGCCAGCGCTTCTTGCAGTTGTCCACTGTCCTCCTCACCTCTCCGACAGCATTCACCTTGGCCACGATGGACTGCCATATTGCATTTTTGGTTGCCAATGACACAGTGGAGGTGACAAAAAGTTGTTGTTGGTGTTCTGTCACCTCCGCAATCAGGACCTGGTTTTCCCGCTGACTGAACCGCATCTTCCTCTTCTGCTTGCCCCCCTGGGGCTCTGGCTGGTCCTCCTGGGTGTTTGTGGGGTTGTTGTTGGCCTCTGTGCTGGGTCCAGCCTCCTCCATGGTTCTTCTCATAGGTTTCCTTCTTCTCTTTTTTTTTGTTTTTGTTTGGGCTGCTTGGCGGGCGTGTTATAGTGGGTTTTCCTGCCGAATGTGCAAAAAGGTGCGCTGACGCTGATTAGCGTGCCGTTCCTGGTCGCTAATTGGCCATCGCCACTATTTTCACGTTAGCGTTACGGATTTTATCGCCGTGACGCTAACCTTATCGCCTGACTTTTGACCCGGGAGGGGAAATTATCGCCTGTTAGCGGCGTGTTGTGAATACGCCGCTAACACGGCGATAATTTCCTGCGGTACACGCCGATAACTAAACGCACGCTAACTGAGGTTAGCGTTAGTTATCGCCGAATCTTGTGAATATCCCCCGAAGTGCTTTAATTCAAAACAAATTCATTATTTTATTGTGTAATGTCATTGTGAATGTATTTTCTTGTTAAAATGCATTTCAAATGCGTTTCTGTTATATTTATCTGTATATATATCCAATATTTAATATTTAATAATACTAATTTAAGTTAATCATGCTTTTAAATTACGTAAAGCAACTAAAACATGCACATAGTCCGTTTAAACGAGCATAGTCAAGAGCTTTAAGGGGAAAAACAGTGTGCAGATGTATAATTTCATTCTAATGTTGTTAAGACCTGCATCAGTCATTTAGAATTATGCAGGATTATGCTTCATGGCACGACATATTATTTTCTGCAAAGCAGATGTGCCCATTCTCATAAATTATTCTGCAGCCAACATTATGGCTGGTATAACCTTTTCAACACATAAAAGTTTTGATTAATTAGAAAAGACAAAGATCCTGAACTAGCCTACAGAGCATCACAGGCTCTCATATGAGGCCAAACCATTGGAGCTTATTCCTGCGAGAAATGATTTGACTTTCAAATGTGCATTTGGGCTTGTGCTTTTCATTCACGTCTTTGCTACATTTAGCTTAGCCCATCTGTTTACAATTATCTGGATTTTTGTATGGCGAAGAGAGATAGGCAAAGGGGAGGAATAAGAGGAGGTGTCAGGTTTGATATATTTTGCTATTGACCGATTTGATCTTCATTTTCAAGGGAAATAATGTTTCTTGAGGGCGCCTGTCACAAATTGTGAGGAACCAAATTTTGTTTAGCTGTGTTGCTGTGAACTCATATTATTAACTCTTCTTTATGACACAAAATAGGCGTCAAGTGTCTCTGAAGCTGGCATGAGTCGCAAATTATGTTTCCGCAACCAATTACCACAAAAATTGTGGCTGCTTGTCGATATTTTACTGCACACAATAGCAAGAAAAATGCACATTAGTATAAATGTTTTTACTTTTATCAATGTATATATGAACCACTTGAGCACTTATGCACAGTGGCGGCCGCCACAAACAAAGGGTGGTAGGCGGGTGGAGGGAATGCGGGAGGGTAAGTGCGGAAATGTTAATAATATTATTTTTTAAAAAGACCTTAAGCCGCCAGCCCTCCCCGCGTTGCCCCTCCTGTGCATTTCCTGGTCCTAGTGGCCCATAAGACAGACTCCCTGTGCAATCCCTGCGGTGCTCTCATGCTATGAGAGAAACATTGGCCTGAGTGGGCTGAAAAGATGCTTGGCTCAGGACGGAGAGTCTGTGGGGTTTCTCCAGTCCAGCTGTTCAAGGAAGCTGGGTTGGAGAAAGTTGAGACGGCCGGCCAAACACACATGAGCACTTAGATGTGCACATAGCACTCCTCCTCCCCCTCACATATCACGGCCCTGCCCCTCCCTGCACGCGCTATCTCAGAGCTGGCAAATGAAAAATAAAAGGATGATAGAACATCCCCCAGGCAGTGGGGCGACGCTCCTCCGCCATTGCGGAGGAGCCGTCACTACCAATACAGTACAAGATGTAGCTAACCCCAAGCTCTTTATCGTTTTTTCTGACGTTGCTGTATGGTAGGAGCAGGAAAATTTAAAATAAACATTGACTAAGCCTATACGTCATGCCTTTATAAAAGCGAGTGCCATGCTTATGTAACCGTTACGTCCTCTGCACAGGTTCAGGAAATCCCACTGCTGTAGGTGGGTTTTAATTTTTTGTTTTTTTTTCAGCCTCGGGTGCAGGGGAAGAGTTTCCCCTGCCATTTGTATCAGGAGACCTGGTGGAGTACGGGGCGGAAGTAAGTTTGTGGCTCAATGCAGATTCCAGAACTTTCCATCACAGAAAGGGGTGGAAAATGTGCTTTTTTTATAGTAAAAGTTTGAGGTTTGCAAGGGGTTCTGGGTAATAAAAGGGGGTGAGAGCCACGCAAGTCAGCCCACCCTGGATAGCCCTAGGTTGGCTAGATTTCCCTGGGGGCTGGCTGATCTAGGGTCCAAAATCTAGGAGAAAAAATTTGGTAAAACAAAGGTTTTTATCATTTTTCCGGGCCCAGGAAGCCCATTCCAACAAATTGATAAAAACACTTGTTTTACCATTTTTGTTCCTTTAGAACCTGCCCAGGAAGTGGCTCCATTGGGCAGGGGAGGCTTCCCTTGCTTGGCCTGGTTTAGAAGCTCTGGGCCCTGGCAGGCCCCAGGGTGGGGCCCCCCATCCTTTGCTCTGCCTTCCAGACCACTGCTTGGTCAAGCCCCTGGGATGGGTTCCCGCTGGCCCAGGAGCTCTGACCAGGCTTGACCGGGCCCGAGTGTGGGCACTCCTGCCCTCGGCTCTGTCCTTCAGCCTGCTTCACTGCCAAGGGCCAAGGACGGTGGTCCATCGGGCCCCAGGAGGCTTCCCCTGCTCGTCTGGGTTCAGAAGCTCTAAGAGGCCCCGGCAGGCCCTGGGGTGGGTGCCCCCCATCCTGGTTTCTTCCCTCTGGCCTACCAAGTGGCAAAGTGCAGGTCACGTGGGCCTCGGGAGCTCCGACCGGGTTCTGGGACCACTCCGGGCACCGGAGCGGGCTCTCCTGCACTGGGCTCTGTCCTCTGACCTGCCACACGGCCAAGGTCCTGGGTCTGGGGTCCACCAGGCCCAGGAAGGCCTCCCTCCACTACGCCTGCATGTTAAGGTGCCTTCAGGCCCTCGGTCAGAGGCATGTGTGGGCCCCTTTTGCAGCCCCCTGCCCGAGGCGCAGGTGGGGCTTCGAGCCTCAGGGCTGCAGAGCCCGTGTCCCCTCTAAGGACAAGAGGAAGCCCTCTTCGTTAAGGCACAGCGCAACCAGATGGTCATACTTCAAGTCCAGCCATCTGGTCATGCGCAATGCTTTCCAATGGCACTACCAGATGGCTGAGCCATCCTGGAAATCACAATGGGGGTTCATTTGCTTCCACGAGCCAAGCCAGGGGTCCAGGAGGCCGGGTGCATTCACGCCTTAGGTCCCCTCAATCACTCGGTGCACAGGGGGGTAGCCTTCCTCTGGATTACTAGGGACAGGGTACTCAGAACCCCCTTGGGGTCTGGCAGTTCTCAGCCAGTAACCAGATGTTAGTGTACGCTCCGTACACAAACACGCCATGGAAATCTGGAACCTACTCGACTCTCTTTCGCCCCCGACATCAGCACCGCCATCCCAGACGGATATAAGATCCAGAGGAAAGACTGTCCCAACCACCCAGGAGGGGGCCTCGCCATCGCCCACAAGATCACCCTCCGCCTCACCACCTCCAGCAAAACCTTCCCCTCCGCCAAACACCTGCACTTCAAGATCCAGACGACCCCCAAAGCCACACTCTGAGGAACCCTCATCTACAGACCCCCCGACCCCGAACACCCTTCGCCACCACCATCACCGACTTCATCGCACGCCATGCGATCGCCTCAACAAACTACATACTGATTGGAGACCTGAACTTCCACCTCGACATTCCCAGCGACCCCAACTCCACTATCCTTCATGACAACCTCGCCAGCATCAGACTTAAACAACTCGTCAACACACCGACCCACAGAGCAGGACACAACCTCGACCCCATCTTCGCGGCAGGAAACAGCGTCCATTTCAGCCACACAACGCAGCCGCCATGGACCGACCACCACTGCGTACACTTCGCCATCAACAAACCCAAGGCACCCAAACCAGCCCCACGCCCACCACGAAGGAACTGGAGCAAGGTTACCAACGAGCAACTTAACTCCACCCTCACCCGAGACAACCACACCTGGGCACCCGATGCAAACAGCGCAAACAACGCAGCCAGAGAACTCCACACCTGGAACTCCAACTGCGCAGATGAGCTCGCCCCGCTACGCAACCACGACAGACAACGCCCCAGGAAAGCCGCCTGGTTCACAACCGCTCTCCAAGAAGCCAGACGCACCTGCAGACGCCTGGAGAAGAACTGGAGAAACACCAAGACAACCGAAAACCACACCACCTACAAGGACGCCATGACGGACTACCACAACCAGATCAGAGCCACCAAAAGGAACTTCATCCACAACAAAATCCTGGCCAACTCCACCAACTCCAAGGAACTTTTCAGTGTCATTCAAGAATTCACCAACCCACGCAGCGAAGCCACAGACATCACCCCATCCCAAGACCTCTGCGACAAGCTTGGAACCTATTTCCACCTCAAGATCAAAAACCTCTACGACAACTTCATCGACCATCCACCAGGCGCCACAGACGGCCCTCCGCCCCCCAGAAACACCAGCCAGCCCACCATCTCCAACTGGACACCGATCACGGCTGAAGACACCGCCTCGACCATGAAAAGCATCCACTCGGGGGCCCCCACCAACCCCTGCCCCCCTCACATCTACCACAGAGCCGCAGCCGCCATCACACCCGAACTAAACGCACCATCAACACCACCTTCAAAACAGGCACCTTCCCAGATGACTGGAAGCGCGCAGAAGTCAAACCCCTGCTCTAGAAGCCCACAGCTGACCCCACCGACCTCAAGAACTATCAGCCCATCTCGCTCCTCCCCTTCGCAGCCAAAGTTGCAGAGAAAACAGTCAACAGGAAACTGACACGATTCATTGAAGAGAATGCCGTCCTCGACCCGTCCCAATACAGATTCCGAAGCAACCACAGCACGGAGACCGCCCTACTCGCCGCCACAGACGACATCCGCACCCTCCTGGACCAAGGCCACTCCGCAGCCCTCATCCTACTCGACCTATCAGCGGCCTTCAACACTGTCTCTCATCGCACACTAGTCGTCAGACTACACGACGCAGGCATACAAGGAACAGCCCTGGACTGGATCTGATCATTCCTCACCGGAAGAAGCCAAAGGATCAGACTCCCACCCTTCCTCTCCGACCCCACGAAAATCACCTGCGGAGTCCCACAGGGTTCATCACTCAGCCCCCCTCGCATCCATCGTCCGACAACACGGCCTCAACATCGTATCCTACGCCGACAACACCCAGCTCATCCTCTCCCTCACCAAAGACCCCACCACTGTCAAACTCAACTTCCAGTAAGGAATGCAAGACATCGCAGTCTGGATGACCAACAGCTGTCTGAAGCTCAACATCGAGTAGACAGAAGTCCTCGTCCTCGGTACCACCCCTTCTGCATGGGACAGTACCTGGTGGCCGACCGCCCTCGGAAGCCCACCTACCACCTCAGACCACGCCAAGAACCTCGGCATCGTACTCGACTCATCACTATCCATGAACCGACAGGTCAACGCCGTCACCTCCAGCTGCTTCAACACCCTCCGCATCCTCCGCAAGACCTTCAAGTGGATCCCCCCTGAGTCAAGGAAGACAAGCACCCACGCACTCATCACCAACAGACTGGACTATGGAAACGCACTCTACGCCAGCATCAACAAGTCCCTGCTCCGCAAACTCCAGACAGTACAGAACACCGCCGCTAGACTCGTCCTCGAAAGGCTTCCCCTGCTTGGCCGGGTCCAGCAGCTGTGACCGGGGTCCCGGCTGGCCCTGGGGTGGGTACACGCCATCCTGGGCTCTGTCCTCCAGACCACCACATGGCAAAGCACCCAGGACGGGGTCCTGTGGCCCCAGGAGGCCTTTCCTGTGTATCTGGGCCCAGGACCTCTGACCGGGCCCTACTGGGCACCAGGGTGGGCTCTCCCATCCTGGGCTCTGACCTCCAGCCTGCCCCACAGCCAATGTCCCAGATCTGGGGTCCACCAGGCCCAGGAAGGCCTCCCCCGCTTCACCTGTCTGTTAAATTGCCTTTGGGACCCGGGTCGGAGGCCCGTTGGGCCCCCCTGGCAGCCCCATGCTTGAGGCTCAGCTGGGGCTCCGAGCCCACGGGCGGCAGAGCCCCTGTCCCCTCCAAGGACAAGCCGAAGCCCTTTTGGTAAGGCACAGCATGACCAGATTGGCCGTCCTTCGAGCCCAGCCATCTGGTCACGCTGAGCACCTTGGCCATCTGGTCGCAGGCAATGCTTTCCAAAGGCACTACCTTATGGCTGGGCCGCCCTGGAAGTAACAATGAGGGCTCGTTTGCTTCCCTGATCACAGCCAGGGCTCCTGGAAGTCAGGCGTGTTTGCACCTTCGGTCTCCTCTGTCACTCGGTGTGCACGGATTTCAAGAAAGGGGGGCATTTTTGCTCCAGATTACTAGGGAGAGGATACCTCAGACCCCCTTGAGGTCTGGCGATTCTGAGGCAGGCAACGCCAGGGCCCGGACCCGCCTGTCGGGCCCCCAGTGGCCCAGGTCTGCCCCTGCCTCTCAGCCCTTCCTGCTGGGTGTTTCTTCCAAGCCTGCCTTTGCCAGGAGCGGGCAGGGATGTGAAGCCGGCATCCCCATGCAGGGTGGCCTGCCAGGGGACTGCCTGGCCAGCACCGAGTACTCTGATCAATTGGGCATGCTTGGTCCATTTAGGGTTGGACTGCTTCGCCAGCCTTGGCTACTGTCTCAAGCAAAGTGCTTCCACCCAGCCGAGGACTGTCGGACTCGAGTTCCTGCCCCCCTTCGGCCAGCACTTTTTCCACAGCAGCTCAGAATGACTGTTCCGCCCCCACCTCTCCCTTCCGTGGAGACGAACGGGCAAGCTGGTGGCGGGTGGGCTTCCCCAGCAGGCTCCGGAAGGTTGCAAAGGTCAGTCGGGGGGCGGCTCCCAACAACCCTGTCCAGCAGGTGTGGCTGTCTGGTTGATCCTGCCAGTGGCATATGCTTGTATCACAGATTAAGCCCTGCATGTGTAGCAAGAACAGTGAAACTGCAAATGGCTCATTAAATCAGTTATGGTTCCTTTGATCGCTCCAACTGTTACTTGGATAACTTTGGTAATTCTAGAGCTAATAGATGCTGTTGAGTGGTGACCTCCCGGGATGCTTGCATTTATCAGACCAAGACCAATCCCGGCTTGCCCGGCCACTTTGGTGACTCTAGATAACCTCAGGCCGATTGCACGTCCCCGTTGAAGGAAGTGGCCCTTAGGGGCCACCCGGGTTACATACAACCACCTGCTAGGCCTTCCCAAGTAATGAAGAGTCGGTCAGACAGTAGAGAATACAAACATACCTTTATTAGCAATACTCTGCAGAGGAGTCCAATCTGACCAGCACCCTAAGATGTCTGCCGAGGGACTGGCTCCCCAGCGGCCTGCAATGCATGATCATTCCTCCAAGAACCCCCCAACCACGCCCACAGTGGAAAGTTACCGGCCTGAGCCGAACATGAGCAAAGAAGGCACAGAAGGATGGGCTACCACCTGCCAGATGGGTACATGCTATTGGCAACTCAAGGTTACCGCGCTGAGTCTCAGCGTCTCCTAACGTGGGAGCAGAACTACACACTCGGATAGGCATGCGAGGGCAGAATGGCCTATTCATTAATAAGTCGGGATGCAGCCTTGAACAGAGAAGGAAAATAATAACTAAATACAGTATTCTGCTGAGGCATGCAGTACGAATAATGAGGCCTAGTTCAGACACAGCCTAATAGGGATTACGAAATACAAAATGGAGTCACACTTGCTAACTAAAGCTTGCACGCTGCAGGGATATCTCAGTGGGTTGCATAACGTGAATACAAATGGCATCTATTTAGCCACACACTGCTAACCTAATGTAGCATGATACGAGTGCATAGCAGGAATGGGATTTTCAAATCTAACAGACCCTCCTTTTAGCACGGGTAGCTAAATGCTTTATTGAGGCTATCCGGTAGGGTCTTTACAATTCTAAGTGGAAGGAAGGAAATGCATGCTCACTTCACGTTACAAGGAAGAATAAAACAGCACATGAGAATCAACATCTACTTAGTACTCAAAAATACCTTCATCGATAAGCATGATATCCTGGATATCCTGCATCATCATAGTAGAGACCTTAGTATCACGTCCTGGCAATTTAGGGGTAGGGGTGAGCTTGCTCATACAATAGGTGCAACATGCTGGAAGGCAATTAATACATAGGCAACATGTGAAGATACACCTGCGATAGCTATGAGGGCAAGTAGTATCGTCCAACCCCATGATGTCAGCAGACCCCAGAACCACCCTGTGAGGGACCATGAACCATTATCCTGATGGATATCTGAAGCAAGCCTGTGTAATTTCTGTATGGCGGAGTATACATTAGGGGAGTTATCAGGAATGTAAACACAACAGCTGCTGCCGATGACGCGGCAGGCTCCGCCCCTATCAGCAAGGATGACGTATAAAACCATACGGTTTTGAAGAGCAACGAGTCTCGTAGCCTGAAGCTTGACTGTAATATTAGTCAGTATACCTGCAGTAGTGTTAATAACTCCTTCAACTACTCTAGGAAGGCGACAGATATTACGGCTATTGAACATGGGGCCCCAGAATGGCAGAATGCCCTTCATGATATCAGTAAATTGCTGTTGGGAAGTATCTGTTTGATCTATATCTTCTGTATTGATAACTCTCTTGGCTCGATGCAAATGAGATCCCTACGCTGTAGTCTATGATCCTTGTGATGGTTAGATGGTGCAATATAAACAGGAGGCAAGAGAAAAGAGACATAACACCGGCCAGACCACCCCCTAGGAAGCCAGGTATAAGCCTGTTCCCCACAAACGAAGTATACATTTGGAGGTGTGAGCAAAGGTGGACTACTAGCAGTGTTCAATCGGTATGTATAGTTACAACTGCTCTGACCTACTGGAATGTTCCCTGTACCTTCAACACAGAAACTGGCTGCTGTATTGATCACAGCGACGGGCATGGCTTTGTCTTCAGTTATATTTCGTTCCTGGAAACATCCAGCATTTCGTTTTGTAACCAAGTGACATTTTTAATATCCTCGAAAATATTCATACAAGCTTCTGGATTTAGGGTACCCTCCTTTCCATCTGCCCCAGGTGTAAATCCTTGGTGTACCACTATATATTCCAACACTGCTTCGTAATCAGACTGTTCCATATTCATTGCACCAGCATAATAGAGCATGTACACCGTAGAAAGCAATTGGAACCATGCCTCACAGCTACCCAAGTATGACAGGGGCAATGACACCAATAGATCGTTCTTGTGCATAACGGAGGGAAGTAACCCACATACCCAGCAATTCGTGGCATTAGTGGTACTGTGTACCTGATGAAGCATCTGCAAAAACGCGTTCGACATAGGTCTGTCTATGCCTCTCTTTGTGCGGGGCCAGTGTAACAAATGAATGCTCAGATGGAGCCGGTGTAGTCCCTATCAATGTGTGCACAGGATGCTGTTCTTCTAAGTAGCACACCACCCCGAATAGTGTTATCGTTACGATTAGAAGGACCACTACCACTACCACCCTACTCCCAGTAGACCAACTAGACCACACAGGACTATTCTGCTGAAATGGTGGGGCCACCAGAGGCTGTTCCTCCTTCATAATTGCGCGGCCAAATGGGTACATAGAAAGAAACTTTAGGAATTGGAGCCACAAAAAAAATACAACCGACCAGACGGGTACAAATCAACCAGTGTCCTTCAGAGCCTCACTGGTAGACTCCTATTGTTCATCAACGACGTTGCTATGAAGCACTCCCACGGGGGAGCTGCGCAATTGCAGCCCTTGCTGGAAAACATGAATCCTCTTCTTTCAGGATAGGGCACCCTCCCTCCTGGGCAAGTACCCTCAACGATCCTGTCCAGTGTTCAGGGCAGTGCACCAGTGTAGCTCACTCTAATCTAAAGCAGGCACCTTAGGCACTGCACCTACGCCCTAAGCTCGAGTCCTTCCCTAACTCCTGAACTGTCCTACTGGTGCACTGTCCTTCCGTCGGGGCCGCAGGTTGTACCTGGCAACCCCAGGCACTTCTTCATCAACAAAAAGGGGAAGAAATTCAGGATCAGCAGGGCATTGAGACACTTCTTCATCAACAAAAAGGGGAAGAAATTCAGGCTCAGCAGGGCATTGAGATTCAGGTGACTGTGCACCAGAAGCGGGAGCATCCGGGGCAGCCCTTATCTCTGAGGGGACCGCCTCAAGTAAGGCCTCGTAGCTTTCTTTGTCTGTCTACGCCCACCTCAATCGGGCGTCAGAGAAAGGATCGAAATGGGGCACGCGCTCCCCTTCCTGGTCAGCAATGCCGTCGAGGACCCACTGATCATACGGAAGTGGTAGAGGTACCCTTTTGACATGCGATGCATGTACCCTGTGCTTCCGACATTCAAGCTTCATTGCGGTGCGCGAGCAGGACAAGCAGGGGCCCTTTCCACCTCGGCTCCAGGCAGTTCTTCGGTTGAAAATTCTTGAAAATTACAAAGTTCCCGGGTTGTAGCTGATGCCTGGGCCCCTCTGGTACTGGTTGCAGCGTGGCGTGCATCTGTTGGTGGACAGAACAGAGATCTTTAGACAATTCATACAGATAATCTATCAGCAGGGGGTACTCTATCTCAGAGAAGCGCTTGGGTCTTGGGATGCCCCAGACGTTGGCGGGGCGTCCAAAGACCACCTCGTATGGGGACAACCCTGTTCTAGAATACGCTGTCGCTCTGGTAGATAACAAAGCCAAAGGTAGAGCATCGGGCCATCGCAATCCTGTTCTTTCTTGAATCTTTTCTAACTTCAATTTGAGATTACTATTGTACTTCTCAACCAAGCCTGCTTACTGAGGGTGGTTCGCTGCATGAAACTTCTGTCTAATATGCAAGCCTTTACACACCAATTCAATGACCTTTGAATTGAAGTGACTTCCGTTGTCACTCCAGATCACACGTGGTAATCCATAGCGCGGAAAGAACTATTTTAAGAGCGCCTTCGCCGTTGCCATGGCCGTATTCTCCTTAGTGGGGTAAGCCTCAATCCATTTACTGATTGCGCAAATCACTACCAGCACAAACTTCAAATTTTTAACTCGTTCCATTTTGATTAAATCTATCTGGAGAACCTCGAAAGGGAAGGAAGGCGGTGCAAAATTACCTGCGGGTGTAGGAGTACCTTTCCCAGGATTATGTTTCAGACAAATGATGCAGTGTTTCACTAAGTGTGTAGCTACCTTAGGGATATTATCTTTTCGCCATACTGGGTCCAGTAGCTTACATATTCCTTTGGCACTAATGTGTGCTGGGCCGTGGGCCATGGTAACATCAGGGAGCACATAAGCGTTTGGCAGCAACCATCTCTGCTTCCCGGACAAGTCAGTCCAACACCCATCCTCGTCCAAACGCCCTAGCCTCTCCTCCCATTCTGCCAGTTAATCTACTGTCGCCTCACTCTGTATTTCCCTGACATTGTCTAATGTGTCCTCGAACATTCCATTGTCTGGAACCCACCTAGCGGGACCTGCCACAAACATCTTTTTCATCTTCGATCTAGCTGTCTCCTTAGCTGTCTGATCTGAAAAAGCATTTCCCCTTCCAACATCGTCTGTTACTGCTTTGTGAGCGCTACATTTTATTATTGCCAACTTATCAGGAAGTGTCAGTGCTGTCAACAGTCTATGTATCAATGGACCATGCTGTAAGCGCAACCCATGCAAGGTCAAGAACCCTCTCTCCGCCCAGAGGCGCCCGAAATTATGGGCCACCCCAAAGGCGTACTGGCTGTCGGTGTAGACATTGACAGGCAGTCCCTCACTCAACTCGCAAGCCCTAAGGAGGGCAACCAACTCTGTAGCCTGGGCCGATTGGTATGGGATACGGGATGCCTCAACTACAGTGTGTAACGTTGTGACTGCATAAGCTGCAGTGGTAGTGCCATCTGGTAGTTTGAAACAAGAGCCATCGACATATAGTTCCCCTTGGGGGTCAGATAAGGGAACATCAGTCAGGTCTACCCGTCCCTTCGTTTCTTCCTAAGTCCGAAATAAACAATTATGGGCATCATTGTCCTTTTCTTCCAAAGGGAGGGGTAGTAACGTGGCTGGGTTCAGAGTAGCACATCTTTTGATGGTAATGTGCGGAGCAAACAAGGTTAACTCATATCCAGTCAGACGCGCACTAGTAAGGTGTTGTGTCTTTGTCTTATTCAACAGTGTGTCCACAGCATGAGGTACCATGACTGTGAGATCCGTATCAAGGACGAGCCCTGCCGATTGTCTGATAGAAACTGCCACTGCCGTGGCAGCCCTCAGGCAGCTCGGGAGAGCTCTGGCGACGTTATCAAGAAGAGCAGAGAAATACGCACAGGGTCTCTGCTTACCACCAAAACCCTGTGTTAGAACAGAAAGCGTGCAACCGTCTGCCTCATGTACATAAAGCACAGAAGGCTTCTGGTAATCAGGAGTACCAAGCACAGGAGCAGAGCAAAGCACATCCTTTAATTGCACAAAAGCTTGCTGGCATGCAGATGTCCAAGGCAAGAGTTCATGCACGTCTTTAGAGGTCAGGTAAAGGAGGGGTTTCGTTAGTAAGGAATAGTTAGGGATCCAATGACGACAATACGAAGTTATGCCAATGAAAGCGCGTACCTCTCGTTGGGTCTTAGGAACAGGCATATTAGTAATAGCAGCTATGCGTTCAGGTGTTAGTCTGCAACCCTCCTTCGACAGTAGGTGACCTAAATAGGTGACCTCCTGCCGACAATATTGAAATTTCGAAAGTGACACCTTGTGTCCATGGTGTGCCAAATATAACAACAATTTAACTGTGGCCTCTTTACAACCATCTTCAGTGTCTGAAGCCACCAGTAGGTCGTCAACGTACTGCAACAGCACATTGCCAGGGGGAAGTTCCAAAGAATCCAATTGAGCCTTCAAAGCTTGACTATAGACACTCAGACTTTCTGTATAGCCTTGTGGAGCATGGCAGAATCTAAAGCTCCTTCCGGCTATTGCAAATCCAAACAGATGTCTGCTATCTGTATGGATTGGAATGCTGAAGAAAGCATTCTTCAAATCGATGACAGAAAATAATTTTGCAGATGGGGGAATCATTGTCAAAATCGTGGTAATGTCTGGGACTACAGGATACTGGGGAAGCACTACTTTATTAACCTCTCTAGGGTCAATGACAAAACGGTAAACATCAGGGTGGGCATCAGAAGAATCCAAAGGTGTCTTTTTAAGTATAGGAAGGATAGGGCTATTACACACATTCGCTACTGTCTCTTCAACCACACCAGACTTAATCAAATCCTGTATTATTTGCAATAAGGCTTTTTCTCCTGCCTGGGATATCTTGTACTGGGGAATACGCGGCAATTTAGCATTGTCTTTGATCTGTATAGAGACTGGTGAGATCTGGAGCAACCCCACATCCGTGTCTCCTTTAGCCCATAATGAGCGTGGCACATCTTTAAACTCAGCAGGAAGGGGGGCATCTTTTGCGAGGCATTGCTTGGCACGGGCCACTTGTGGTCCAACAGTCATGTAAACATCATCTGGAGAACAAAAAATTGCCGCATGCAACCTTTTTAACAAATCCAACCCTAACAAATTCTCCCCACAATTTGACGTTAATAGAAATGGTGAGTGAACCGTAAAGGGGCCAATAGTCAAAGCAAGAGGTTTGGAAATGGGACTAATGACCGGCATGCCTGAGAAACCCACCGAAACATTATTTTGGCCAGACAGGGCTGCTCCCGGGACCAGTGAACGGGAAACAGAGCTATTCATAGCCCCTGTATCAACTAAGAATTTCTTGGTCGTACCATGTAAATCTGCGGTGACATAGGGTCCACACTGATCTACAGGCACCGGAACTGGTCCCTTACCCTGGCCCTGGCTGTCCTAGCTGTGAGACATCCCTGTTACTTCATCCATGTCATAGTCGTCATGATAGTACTGTCTCCCTCGGGGGTCATCGAAGTAGTTCCCGCTCTGTCTATTAGATTATGTTTACTCTGATTGCATGTCCCCACGGCCTCCTCCTCCCCATCCATGTCCTCCAAACCCCCCACCTCTCGGGCCTCACCTCTCTGCGACAACTCCAGGCACTCATTCTGCCAATGTCCCTCCTGCTTGCAATATGCACATTGATTGAGCCCAAGGGGTGCATTCGAAGTACCACCCCTGTTAGTCCGGGGCAGCCGCTGGGCCGAACCGAACCTCTTCCTCTCCCTCTTCCTCTCGTAACTTGCTGCATCAACACCCTCGTCTTCAAATCCTTTGACTTTTTCTCCACCTTCTCTTTGTCCTCATTCTCTCTATGCTCATAGTACTGTGCCATACTCAAAATTACTTATGGGGAAGAGGTGCTCCAAGTGCTTTCTGAAGCCTGCAACCTAGTCGCAATCTCAGGAAGCAAATTGGTAACGAACCTGCTGACAAACAACCAGACACCACCCTCCAATGACAGATCCTGGCCACTAAAGTCGAGAAACACCACTTCAAACCTAGTAAAGAAATCAGACACACTCTCGTCCTTCTTCTGACGACATGCAGTCAACTTGTCCCACTCCACCCGTCTCGGCGGGATAAGGGAATGCATATAGGTGATAATGCGACCCGGTAAAGCCAATATCTCCGCCTTCGGCTTATCACCGGGCTTGCAGTCCTTATCCCACGCCCTGATCTGATCCCATGTTCCTCCCAAATCCACCACATGATCCTGTTTATGCACTTGCTTCCAAATATCCACTGGTACCAACAAGCCAAAGAACAATTCAATATCAGCTAACGTCATCACCGTGGAGAGGCTGCCTCTGTCAACTCTTTATAATACGCAGTCGGGTTTTTCCAAGGGTCTGGCAACTGACTTTTAAGGGATATTACCTCACTCCTCTTCCAAGGAGTATAGATCCACTGTTCCTGAAACCGAGCATCAACTCGTGGCCTAATCACAGTATTCGTGGAGTCGCGCAGCTCTGGTATTTCAGGATGATAAATGTGATGGACCTCCCTCATGGGGCACTGGGGCACCATCCTCGGAACCTTTTGGAGCAGTTTGCCCTGATAACCCACCAATGTCGTTACATTTCTAAAAGCTTCGTTAGGAGCCATATCTGTAGCATATACCCTGTCACGTATGTCATAGATGATATGCGGTACAACACCTTGAAAACACTTCTCCCACAGTCCTATTAGCATGGCCGACATGTGCTTAAGGGCATGTTGCTGTATGAAGGGCTTGTAATCCTTCATCACACTCCACACATCTTCCACACTATAGATCGGGCTCCGAGCCCACTGAGCCGCCTGATTTGCCATCATTTGCTTCTCCTCATCACCCACTGCAGAATGCACCAACACTTTGTCCATACGATCTCATGCTGCCGCCCAATTCCCTTCATGCACCCTACGTACAGGGGTCTCGCCATTCAGCAATGCTTGGGGTGTCATACTTGAGGGAGAAAGAGCAGATGAGGAGAAAGGTATCATCATGAAAGGAGACAATGCTGTAGGAGTGAAAGGGGGTGTAGCAGTAGAAACAGAGTCAGTAGACGGAACAGGAGATCTAACGGCTCCCGCCCCTGTTGCTGGCGTGAGCAGAGAGGAAGCAGGCGGGGCTGGGGCTGAAGCAGTTGGGCTGGAGACATAAATACTAGAAAGAGCAGCACCAGAGGCCGGGGACTGAGATGTGGGAACCCTTGGGCATATCTACTCAGGAGCATAAGGTGGAGGAGGGCGAGAATCCAATAGTTATTCAACAAAAACATCACCTTCCTCTCTAGTAACATAGCATTTATCTGTTTGCAATCGAAACTTTCTATCTGCACATTCTATGCCTTTCTCTATCTTTTCCCTTTCATAGGCCACTGCTTTCTGCATTATGGTTTGCGTCTGTCTCTTCCGGGCCTCTTTCTCTGCTCTCATACGCCGCTGCTTTGCTTCCTTCTGCCATACTCTTAGAGAATCAAACATCGACTGCCTGCTCTTTTTGGCGAACAATTTGTCCTGCAAGAAATTAAATTTCTGCTCATCAAACGAGCTAGTAAGTGGCCATTGTAACTCAGCATTGTCCCTCGTATATTTATTCCACAATGTGCTAAACATAATAGGGCCAATACCGTGCTTGACGTATACATCAAAATTTGGGGTACCCTCCGGAGGCGCAGGCTGACTCTGTTCCAATCGAGCCTCAGTAGAACAACACCGACATCCAAAACACCCCAATTTGCTTAAGCAAGGCATCCTAATATAAGACACATGCACTGTCTCTAACAGACAAGTATAACACCAGCAACAGTAATATAAAGAAAAGATAAATAATACAAATTATTCAGAAACCAAACCAAATGGTCCAAAGACCACTCCCTACAGTCCGGAGACTGTACCAAATTAAAGAAGACAGGCTCTAGCCCCAGACCTTTTCAAGCATTGACCAAATTACCAGTATGCCTGGCAGATTATTCGCGAACAGTCCCAGACCTTTTCAAGCGTGGGCCAAATTTCCAGTTGGTCTGGTAAACTGCTCACAAACACTCTGTGCCTTTTTCAAGGGTCCGCAGACCCACCAAGTTCAAGACAAGACAGCCCGAAGACCATACCAAGACAAAGCCTGTCAACTCGTGCCGTTCAAGCAAGGCAGTCCGAAAACTGCACCAAGACAGTCCGGAGACTGTACCAAGACACAGCCCTTAGGCTCGTGCCGTTCAAGCATGGCACCATTTTTCCAAGAATCAAATCACTCACCTGGTGCACACAGGTCGAGTCAAGTTATTCTCCACTGCCGACTCTTTGGACCAAACGGTCAACTCCAAGGTTTCGCCTTCTCAGGACCCCAGCCGGTGACCACTAGATGAGGAGTCGCCCGATCAGACGGGCGGGGCAGCTGCGAGAACCAAGCTCGATCGTGTGGGGTACCCCGATCTGCTCGAAAGACCAGACGCAACCCCGACCCTGCAACCGATTACGGGTGAGCTGGATCACCTTGCGGGGTCCCTGTTCAGGCGCCAACTGAAGGAAGTGGCCTTTAGGGGCCACCCGGGTTACTTACAACCACCTGCTAGGCCTTCCCAAGTAATGAAGAGTCGGTCAGACAGTAGAGAATACAAACATACCTTTATTAGCAATACTCTGCAGAGGAGTCCAATCTGACCTGCACCCTAAGATGTCTGCCAAGGGACTGGCTCCCCAGCGGCCTGCAATGCATGATCATTTCTCCAAGAACCCCCCAACCACGCCCACAGTGGAAAGTTACTGGCCTGAGCCGAACATGAACAAAGAAGGCACAGAAGGATGGGCTACCACCTGCCAGATGGGTACATGCTATCGGCAACTCAAGGTTACCGCGCTGAGTCTCAGCATCTCCTAACGTGGGAGC
This sequence comes from Calotriton arnoldi, assembly GCA_963921515.1. NCBI lineage: Eukaryota > Metazoa > Chordata > Amphibia > Caudata > Salamandridae > Calotriton > Calotriton arnoldi. The sequence goes on along the minus strand of CAWUFW010008335.1, from coordinate 726,544 downwards.
AGAACTACACACTCGGATAGGCATGCGAGGGCAGAATGGCCTATTCATTAGTAAGTCGGGATGCAGCCTTGAACAGAGAAGGAAAATAATAACTAAATATAGTATTCTGCTGAGGCAAGCAGTACGAATAATGAGGCCTAGTGGAGACACAGCCTAACAGGGATTACGAAATACAAAATGGAGTCACACTTGCTAACTAAAGCTTGCACATTGCAGGGATAACTCAGTGGGTTGAATAACGTGAATACAAATGGCATCTATTTAGCCACACACTGCTAACCTAATGTAGCATGATACGAGTGTATAGCAGGAATGGGATTCTCAAATCTAACACCGTGACTGTGACGATACATTCAGATGTCTGCCCTATCAACTTTCAATGGTACTTTCTGTGCATACCATGGTGACCATGGTTAACAATTCAGAGAGGGAGCCTGAGAATCGGCAAACACATCCAGGGAAGGAAGTAGGTGTGTAAGTTGTCCGCTCCCGACTCGGGGAGGTAGTGACAAAAAATAACAATGCAGGACTCTTTCGAGGCCCTGCAATTGGAATGAGTACACTTTAAATTCATTAATGAGGTTCCATTGGAGGGCAAGTCTAGTGCCAGCGGCCACCGTAATTCCAGCTCCAATAGCGTATATTAAAGTTGCTGCAGTTAAAAAGCTTGTAGTTGGATCTTGGGATTGAGCTGGCGGTCTGCCGCGAGGTGAGCTACCGCCTAACCCCGCCCCTGCCTCTCAGTGACCCCTTAATGCTCTGATTGAGTGTCCATGGGGGTCCGAAGTGTTTACTTTGAAAAAATTAGAGTGTTCAAAGCCGGCCTGTTGCCTGAATACTTCAGCGACGAATAATGGAATAGGACTCCGGTTCTATTTTGTTGGTTTTTGGAACTGGGGCCATTATTAAGAGGGACGGCCGGGGGCATTCATATTGTGCAGCTAGAGGTGAAATTCTTGGACCGGCGCAAGACGAACCAAAGCAAAAGCATTTGCCATGAATGTTTCCAATGATCAAGAACCTTCATGGTTTCGACCATAAACAATGCCGACTAGCGATCTGGCATTGTTATTCCCTTGACTTGCCGAGCAGCTTCTGGGAAACCAAAGTCTTTGGGTTCCATGGGGAGAATGGTTGCAAAGCTGAAACTTAAAGGAATTGGCAGAAGGGTACCATCAGGTGTGGAGCCTGTGGCTTAATTTGACTCAACACGAGAAACCTTGCCCGGCCCGGACACGGAAAGCATTGACAGATTGATGGCTCTTTCTCAATTCTGTGGGTGGTGGTGCATGGCCGTTCTTAGTTGGTGGAGTGATTTGTCTGGTTCATTCCAATAGTGAACGAGACTCCTTCATGCAAACTAGTTACGCGACCCCCAGCGGTCAGCATCCAACTTCTTAGAGGGACGTTGCGTTCAGCAACATGAGATCGAGCAATACCAGATCTGTGATGCCCTTAGATGTCTGGAGCTGCACATGCGCTACACTGAACAGATCAGTGTGTGTCTACCCTTCGCCGACAGGTGCGGGTCACCCGCTGAACCCCGTTTGTGATAGGCATTGGGGATTGCAATTATTTCCCATAAACAAGGAATTCCCAGTAAGTGCAGGTCATAAGCTTGCATTGATTAAGTCCCTGCCATTTGTACATACTGCCCGTCGCTACTACCGATTGGATAGTTTAGTAAGGTCCTAGGATCAGCCCAGCTGGTGTTGGCCATGGCCCTGGCAAAGCAGCCAGAAGAAGATCAAACTTGACTATCTGGGGGGAGTAAACATTTTAACAAGGTTTCCATAGATGAACCTGCGGAAGGATCATTAATGGTGGAGTACCCCAAGCGATGGACGGCACCAGCCAGTAACCCTAGGCCGCCTCCCAAACGGAACATGCACACCGTAGCAACAGGCCCTGGCCCTGCCCTCGCACACCCTGGCTGGTGGAGTGGTCCGCGGCCACTGGGGTGTTTGGGTGAGGACCGGGCACTGGGTGGGCTCCTTCACCGGGGAGGGCCCAATCGATGAATGTCTGAGGGACCGGGCAGCCCACTCTGAGGCCTCCCAAAAGCTGGCCTTAGAGTGGGTGGCCACTCTTATGACTGGGTCCTGGGTCTGGGCATCTCGGACTATCTTGTTGCTCGGCCATCTGGTCACCAGGCTGTGTGACCAGATGGCCTGGTGGGCTGGGCAACCAGATGGCCAGCCAGCCAGGCTAACTCCACCTTTTGTTCCCCCCAGGGTTCTGTAAGCCCTTCCTATGAGAGGGCTTAATAGTTGAGGAAAATGGGCTTCCCAGGCAGGCCCACAGAGAGAGGATGTGGCCTGAGCTTAACCCTTCTTGGCTTCCCAGGCTCCAGGGGGGTGGAAGGCACCCAACCAAGTCAGCACTCTGAGCTCACGGTACGGCGGTGACAGTCAGTACCCAAGCAGGGAGACTGCATTCCCACAAAGAATGCTCTTGCTCCTATACTGCGTTTAGAGTAAAGAGCAGAGACCATCCCTGCATGAAGGCCCAGCCCCCCGGGGTGCCGAGCTGGAATTCGAGCCCGGGAGAGCTTTGAGAAGCCCTCAGCAGATGCCTGGACCCGGTCTAGAATGGCAGCAACTGTCGATGTCCTGCGCAACCCAGGAGGTACTGTTGGCAGGCCAGGCACATGGTTTAGCATTCTCCTGCAATCAAGCAGGGCCTGGCAAAGGGGAATAGGCAGTCCCAGGAAGCACTCTCCCCCCTTCTCTGGCAGGACGGGAGGGAGGCCGTGGACAGTGCTTTTGCGGGGCCCGGATCCATGCGCTGGCCCCTCTGTGCCGCAAAGTGCGTGGCGGGGGAAATGGGCTCTGTGGTCAGAGACAGGGGGCCTTCCTGGGTAAGGTCCAGACCGGACTCTGGTCGATCAGGCACAGTTGAGCCTATTTGGCGACTCTGGGCTGCATGGTTAGAAACACCTGACTGTGACCCCGGTCATGCCTTCTGCGCCACAGAGCGACAGGACGGGGCTCTACAGGGTCAAGGAGCCAGCTGGCCTGGGTCTGCGAGCCCACCAGGGCCCTGGGTACCCTTCTATAGCCCGCAGTGTCATAAAGGGGATGCAGCCCCTGCATGGCCAGGTTTAGAGGATCTGAATGGGGCCCGGGGCCCCCGCTGTGCCAAGGGGTGGGCACCCTGGTTTGGGGCTCCGTCCTCTAGCCTGCCATGTCGCAAAGGGCATGGGACGGGGGTCCCACAGGACTGGGGTGGCTTCCCCTGCTTGGCTGGGTTTAGAAGCATGGAATTGGCCAGGGCTCTGGCGGGTCTTGGGGTGGGCGCCCCCGTCCTGCTGTCCGTCATGTGTTCAAGCATCAGGGAAAACCTTGAAGGATCTACATATATGACCCCTTGCTGAATTTAGAATTTTCTCTACTTTTCAGAGAAAGCTGGGAAGACGGTGATTTTAACACCGAAACCCTTTGTTGATACTATTTGCAGGGGGAAAAACAGGCACTATCTTCTGCAGCACTGGATTCCCCCCCCAAAAAAACCAAATTTAGCTATATTTTGACTAATTTCTCAGTCTCCTCCAGGGGAATCTACAAACCCTGGGTACCCTTAGAATTCCCCGGATGTTGGAAAAAAAAGGGCGCAAATTTGGCATGGATACCATAAGTGGACAAAAAGTTATGGAGACCTAAGTGCGAACTACCACAAATAGCCAAGAAAGGGCTGAGGATAGGGCGGGGAAAAGTCCTGGCAGCGAAGGTGTTAATGTTGAGTTATTCTGGGGATGGAGGAAACTGCAGGGAAAAGCACTACCTCTGGGTATTTCTGGAATCTAGACAAATCGGGAAGTCCAGGGTGTTATGTCTTTTATAGATGACAGTAGGTTTTCCTACACTGGATGACATGCAAATGTCATGACTGTGCCTAAAGAGAATCTAATGTCCTCTCACTTTCTATGTGGGATAGCTGCAATATTGGGCCCAGGGTTGTTCTTCACCCAAGAAAACCTGCCAATACAGACATTATTTAAAACTAGTCATGAGTGGGAGTGCAGAATGGTGTTACTGATATGGACTCCACCACTTTTTCTTCCCTAGAATACCCAATAAATATCAAAGTATGAGGAAAAAATCCATGTTGTCATATTTATGTGACCGGAAATTCCAGACTTTGCAATCAAAAGCAAAAGTCCCACTTTCCATCATTCCAGCACTTTTCCAAATTAAAATAGTATGTCACATATGTGAGTGGACATATTGTACCGGATAGCAACCAGTTAAAACAATGACCAAGTGAAGTCAATATAGTAGCAATATAGTTTTCACATGGTTATAGATTTTGCCTGTTACCATCACTTGCATTAGGTATATTCATAAAGGTGGGCTACCATTGTTCTCAGGACACATGAGGGAAAACAGAATGTCAAAATTACTGTCATTGGATGGTGCTGCCTGAAATATCTGTCACATAAGTTTATGGAAAAATTGGGAGTTTGACACATAAATTGAAGCATAGATTGTTTGACTGCCCTGGGGAAGGAGAATGTCACGTTTATCTCTTGTCTTCTATCCTGTATGTCAAAATTATGCCCAGAAAAATTCAAATTCGTTCTCATTTATCAAAACGGATGGGTGTGGCATTCAGTCTTTGGTCTCCCACAGGGCAGAAAGCCTGTTTGGCCTGGAAGTATTGGAGGCGGCACAATGTCAGAAAAAGCTGTCCCTCTAACCCAATCCTTTTGATGTATTGCCTTTCCTGGGATCTTGTAGCCTTTCTTCCTCCCTGGTAGGGGCTGAATATCCAATCTGCTCCCAGCGCAGAAAGAGGGGCCAAGGGGTAGCGGCCAAATGCTTAAGCATAAATATGAATTGCTTGAATTTCTGGAATCCCACATCCCAGACATTGTTTTTCTAATGGATACATGGGCAGACAAGGAGTAAGACCCATACGTGCTTGCAGCACTTCTGGCTGACTATTCGATTAACAGACATGACAGGGTGGGGAAGCAGGGTGGCGGAGTAGCTATAATTAAAAAAAAAAAAACACTATCTGCTTCCTGTCTTCTGGTCACAATCGCGGACTGTGAGTCCCTTTCATTTAATATTGAACTCAACCACCACAATGCTTTCCGTGGCTTGCTGGGCTACATGACACCCGGTCAGAGAAGGAATTTTATTGAGGCCTTAAGCGACTACTTGGAGGATAGTTTCACTCGAATTAATTACACTGTCCTGGGTGACCTTAATTTTCATTTAGATGACCAGGACAAAACAGATACTAAAATATTATTGGCTAACCTTGACAGTTTTGGTCTTAAGCAAGTGTGCCTGGGATGTGTCAAAATCAAAGACAAAACAGGCGCAGGGGAGGAGAGGCACCAGAAAAGCAAAGCAATGCATTGGTTCCTTACTCCCAGAGGAGGTGATGCAGCGGTTCCTTACTGCCGGGGGAGAAGATGTGGTGGTTTCTTACTGTAGCACAGGGGAGGTGATGCGTCAGTTCCTTACTGTGAGCGGAGGTGATGCATCGATGTCTGGACACACGGTCTCAGTTCCTTACGCTCACGGTTCATGTGGCATCGGTGGAACAGGCGATATGTCAATTTCACAGCCACGAAGCAGGTGATGCATCTATTTCTTCAGCCGCACAGCAGGGCCTTCATCAAAGTCGGAGAGTGCACCACGGACGTTGGTGACACAGTGCTCGGGACTCGGGTTGAAGTGAACTTTCAGCTGCACATCAGGAGCTGAGAGTCGATGTGTGGATTTTATTCTTAGGTTACCAGATTCTACTTTCAAGGGCCCAGGAACTGGATTTGACACCACCCGGCAAGTCACGGCTCTCAGCAGAAGAGCCTAGGCATTGGTAGGTGAAGTCTTTGATGGCCCTGAGACTTTGTAACAGGAGGAAAGCACACAAGCTCTTGGAGACCCTTGGAAAGCAGGATGTAGAAAGCAAATTCAAGCCCTTTCACTCCCAGGACAGAAGCAGCAGGCCAGCACAACAAAGCAACAAGCACAGTGTCAGTCCCTCTTACAGCATCCAGCTCTTCTTTCTGGCAGAATGTCGTCTTAGTCCAGAAGAGTTCTGAAGTTACGGTGTCACAGCTCCAGTACTTATACCAGTTTCTGCCTTTGAAGAAGGCAAACTTCAAAGGACAGTCTTCGTATTGCACAAGACACAGCCTTTCCCTGACCTGGCTCCAGACACACTACGGGCGGGTGGAGACAGCTTTGTGCGAGGACAGACACAGTCATATCCTGGAGTCAGTGACAACTCCCCCCACCACTCTAGCTCAGGAAGACCCATCAGTCAGTTGATGGGCAATCAGGATATGCAGGGCACACTTCAGCTCCCTTTGTGTGACTGTCTAGAGTGAAGGCACAAACAACCCAACTGTCACTCTCCCTCAGGCGTGGATTCCACAGGCAGGCAGAGGCACACCATGGTAAAGCAAAAAAATGCCCACTTTCTAAAAGTGACATTTTCAAACACGCAATTTAAAAACCAACTTCGCTAAAAGAGGTATTTTTAAATTGTGAGTTCAGGGACCCCAAACTCCAACTCTCTATCTCTTCCTGATTGGAGGTTACACTTGTAAGAGGTTACAAGGCAGCTCCAATGATAACCTATGGGAGAGATAGTGCTTGTAATAGTGAAAAATGAAATTAGCAGTATTTTACTATCAGGACATGTAAAACACACCAGCACATGTCCTACCTTTTAAATACAGTGCACCCTGCCCATTGGGCTGCCTGGTGCCTACCTTAGGGGTGCCTCACATGTAGTAAAAGTGAATGTTTGGGCCGGGCAAGTGGTTGCACTTGCCAGCTCAACAAGGCAGTTCAGAACTGCACACACAGACACTGCAGTGGCAGGTCTGAGACATGGTTGCAAGGCTACTCATGTGGGTGGTACAATCAGTGCTGCACACCCACTAGTAGCATTTGAATTACAGGCCCTGGGCACACTCAGTGCACTTTACTAGAGATTTGACAGTAAATTAAATATGCCAATCATGGATAAACCAATGACCGAGACAATTTACACAGGGAACACTTGCACTTTAGCACTGGTCAGCAGTGGCAAAGTGCATAGACCTAAAACCAGCAAAAACTAAATGCAACACACAGTCAAAAACAGGAGGTCAGAACCAAAAAAGACAGGAGAAAACACACCAAAGATGCCAGGTCTAACAGTACCAATACCCCATTCCCCTTGGTGTTCCTCCAGAGTAAGTGTTGTGTACAACTTGCTTGGTTGAGCATCAGGGGATGTGGGAGGACAGGCAGCGTGAATCACTCTTGCTGGGCCGGTTATCACAGGTTAGTCACTCTATGTTCAGTAATCGTTGTATCTGACACCTGAGTACTGATCAAACTGAAAGCACTCAGAGCTTTGAGCTCCAGTTGCTTTCAGTTTCACATTTGATGATGTCAGTAAGCATGGTGATCTGATTTTCACCATAAGAAAAAGCATTGGATTGCATAGAAGCACTTCTCTTGCAGTCCAAAGCAAGGTCTTAAAAATGTGAATTCCCTTTTGCGAGCTCCAGAGGGATCCCCAGTTCTGGGTGCTTTGACAGGACCTAAACTTACTTGTGAACGGCTCTTCAATACTGACTCATGAAGCTCTATTACACTGAGATGCCTAATATTTTTATAAAGTACTAACAGCTATGTCCTTTATTTACCTAAATGCAATAAAAAAAAAAAATGATTCTCAGTTGTGGGCTGTAGCACTTCACAGTCAGGACACCACTAATCAAAAGTAATTCCTCTACAATCAATTTGTGATTATTCACCCAACATATGAGAGTCTTACTAATTTAGTGACTAATTTAGGAACGCGTTGTGAATGATATCTAATCACCCTTAGTGGGCCTTTTCAACATGCTAGTAATGCTGTAAAAAGGGAAATTTGGCTTAATTTGGTTGCCATCAAATAGCTGTTGGACGAATTTGCCTTAACAACCAGCATAAAAAATGAATCAATACATGGCAATGTTATCCCACATCATCTAGTTTAAAATATTTTTAAAATAACTGGTTGGAGGACTGACCTAAGATGTCAGCCTCAGTGGACATATCCCTCTCTCACTCCCCCATTGTCTTACTAGTTGCGGCACTCCCGGGGTGTTAGATGGAGTGGAGTCCACCCCAAATGTTGTAAAGGCTGCTTGTAGGCTTGCAAGGGCAGGTTTGATGGCTCTCTTGCTCCCAGACTGGTGTTTTGGTGGCAGAGGGGAGACGCAGCCCACATATTGGATTGCAGCCCTGGTGATCTGATTGGTGGTTCAGTGAGATAAATCGATAGGAGGTGGGCCCCCACAGTCCTGAATCGGACAGGGAGTACCTACAGCCCGAGTTTTGTTATGGAGGAGGCTTGAGGGCCTCTGTGGAGGAGTGAGGTTGGGCTGTTTGGAGTTGAACCAGGGGGGAGCGTGAAGTACAGCCAGGCTCTCTGCATCTTTGGAATACTGGCAGAAGTGAATGTTGTACCCAGACCCCTCCCCTGCTTAAGAGCAAATAAGGCCCTCCAAATGATAATGGGAGGTGGTCTGTCCTGCTGAGATGGAGACTTTCCGGCGTGGGGAGTGCATCTGACAGTAGCACAGAATACATATAGTCGATAACAGGAGTGATGTGGTTATTATATCTTTCACCAGCTGCATGCCTAGTCTGAAACACAGAACGTGGCGTTACCCCCGTGCTTAAGCTACTGGACCCAAGAACACTGTGTGTGTGATTTGCTTTTTACAGAACTAGTGCCACTTGGAGGGAATTTGGACCAAACGAATGACGTTACAGTACAAAATGTGTCCTTAGATGAGAACCACTCCCAAGCTCAACAGGCCACCAGGGAAGTTGTAGGGGATGAGGGCAGAGTGCCACACAAGCAGCCTCACACGAGTGACAAAGGTATGAAGCAAGCAGCCTCACACAAGTCACAAAAGTATGAGGGGCGTCACGTGAGCTGACCCCTTGCTATAAAGTTAGCAGATACAAACACAGGCCTTATCAGTTGTCATGGTCTGATGCACAAATGCCACTGAAGCAAACCTCCCAGAAAACCGTACTGAATGTTCTTACTCATTAGTTGATGCATAATATGGTGAACATTCAGCTCAGGAAGACAATACAGCCCTTTCAAAAGCAAACCTCCTGGACAGTCCTTTCATAAGCTCCCTTCTCAGGATGAAAGAACTGAAGACTGAGCTAGACAAAGGACTACACGCCCTAAAACATGACTTGAGCCCCAAATTTGATTCTTACTGAAAAGATGTACACTCAATAACATCAAAGACTGTGGACTTGGAAATCAAGTTGGGATTTATGACTCAAATCAACATAAAATGGAGAATGAACTGAAGCAATTGACAAAGTCATAGATAAAATTTCCTTTGCAACCATATCAATACATTATACAGTTCACAAATCTCAACTTCAATTCAAACCTATATATATGTGTGGCCCACCACAAACAAGGGAATTTACTTTTTTATTTTTTAATCTTTTGTTCTAGTTTAGGTCATACCGTTTATCATTTCATTCCTTAAGCATAAATACACAATTTATTTCATTGCATTTGTTTCATTTTGACATTGAACATAGCAATATATCAAATGTTCCTATATAACAGACCTTTTCATTTCTAGATCCTTGATGAAAGAGGAAAATGCATTCAATTGTTTAAAACTCATTATCGGCTGCTACCTATAAATAACTCACACATGCATCCTACATACATCCATCATACAACCTACTGTTCACTCTTAAAAGTTAAACCGTCTTCAATTATTTCTTCCAACAGCAATTCTGGCTGTGAAGATGTGTGCAAATTCACATGCTTACTTTGTTATATTCACTGTCTTCAAAGACATCTTCAACAATAATAGCGTAATAGCCGTTTCACTGTTTATCATATCACTCCTTTATTCGTTCTATTACGTCTTTTGTTAAACCATTTCTTCAACAATGTGGCTTGTATCTAAATCTGCATGCGTTTCGGTGACAAAGCTTCACTATTTAGATGGGGATGTGTGCTTGCAGCTCTCTAATCGCATTGGGAAACCAATTTTTGATCTAACAGCAGGAGGGGATGTTTTAGTTCTCACCCCACCTCCCCCACGGGTGTCTGTACAGACGAGTTAAGATCTGATATTGGTTTCCACTTCATGAGGGCGGAGGGAGCTACTAGGGCGCATTGCCCTCTGCCCAGCAAGACATCTGTCATTTCTATCTCACAGCACAGTCTGACGTAAATTAGTAGGTTTTGGATGTTAGTTTGTATTTACAATACTCCAAATAAGCAGGCTTCAATTTGGAAAGGTCGTTTGAAAGTTCTCTCAATAGTAATATATTTTCAAGGAATACACGTAACAAAACAAGACTAATATAGAATAAGACACAGAAGGTTCCTAACAGCCCTATAATCTTCAACCCACTCAAAGCATAATGGGGTGGGCATCTTCATACACAGGGATTTTACTTTCAAAGTAGAAGATATAATCAGAGACAAGGGAGGTAGATATGTATTTGTGGGAGGCCAATAGGAAAGAGTACATTGGACAAATGCTATGGCCTACTCTCCAACCATGGGGCAGGATGCCTTTTAATGTGTGTGCATGGGGGAAATAATTGTGGTAGGAGATTTAAACATGGTTTGGAATGGTACACTAGAAAGAGCCCTGTCATCTCAGGGTGTTATGAAAGACTTTTCTTAAACTCTTAAAACCAAATTCACTGGGGGCCTATGTGATATATGGAGCGCACATGAGACAAAGTGAGTATACATATTTCTGTCATGTTCATTGAGCTAAATAATGGACCAACTACCTCTGAGTGAGCAATGTCCTCATACCACTAGTACTAAACTATAAATAGGACGGATGTATTTTTCTGACCATGTCCCATACACTTAGACTTGGGGCCGAAAAAACAAATAAAAACAAAAGCTACAGGGTTCTGGGGTCAACATCTCTCTCTGCCTCATCACCCCATTCTCCAATGAAATAGTACTGAATGTATTGAGGATGAGTATGTTATTCAGGAAGACTCGGAGGCTATGGTTTAGGATGCCTTTAAGGCAATCTGGTGTGGGAAATTCATCTTTATTATGGCACATTTTAAGAGACTCAGTACTTAGAGACACAAGACTTGGAGACAGATCTTCATACCTTAACTCAACAGTATAACCACATACCCACTCTGACCCTACTCCTAAAGATCACAATTCTTAGAGGTTCCCTTAGGGCCATAGTGACTAACAGTGCTGAACTTACTCTTCTATACCTCAAATGACAATCCTATGAAACTAATAAAATAGCTTCACGTCTCACTAGACTAGGAAAAACTGGAAAAAGCATATGTCAAACACATACGCTCAGACGGCAGCACGCTTACACAATCAGAATCAGAATAACTAGTAAAACGTAGGATGTTCTATCCAGAATGTGTACAGAGCAGAACAATTTCATTTTCCCACCCAAAAGGAACATCCAAAATAGTCACTTAACTAAAATTTTGACAGATTAGGCTGCCTTGTTAGAACTGACAGCCCTCAAGCCTTTTGCCCTCACTCCTTCTATTTTTTTAAATTCTTTTTTGTTATCCTTAGGACTCTGTGCAATTTACCCCTGCTAACTAGTGCTAAAGTGCTTGTGCTCACTCCCTAAATCATGGTAAAAGTGGCTTACACCTGATTGGCATATTTAATTTACTTATATGGCAGTAGTAAAGTGATATGTCAGATACACAGGAATTGTAAACTTAAATGCTACTAGTGGGCCTGCAGCATGTATTGTGCCACCCACTTAAGTAGCCCTTTAAAATATGTCTCAGGCCTTCCATTGTATTGCAGCCTGCCAGCAATTTCAAACTGCCAATTCGACTTGGCAAAATAACTCCTTTGCCAAGCCTTAAACTCCCTTTTCATTATATATAGGCAGGGCGGGACTAGGAGTTAAAAGCCTCCCTGCATCTTTTGTTACTGGAGGCCGATATAGCAGCAACGCTGCAAAACCTGCCCCCTGTAACAAAAACAGCCCCCACTGCGGCAAAACCGGCCCCCACCCTTCCAGCCTCCCAGGGAAATGCCTGATGCCCAGTATGGTCCAGCCTGGCCCTGAATACAGGTCACCCCATTGGTAGTTCCTAAAAAAGCCAGAGGGCACATTGCATTGTAAATAAAAAGGTGGACATGTACTTTTGAGTTTTTGCATGTCCTGGAAGTGAAAAACTCACAAATTAATTTTTCACTTCTGTGAGGCCTACCTCTCCCATATGATAACACTGGTTTATACTATTATATTTGATTGGGAGCAGGTAGGAAAGCCGTGTTTGGTGTCTGAGGAATTGTAATTTAAAATCCTCTTTAATGGTGAAGTCGGATTTTAGTTCACAATTCTGTAATTGCCACTTTTAGAAAATTGCCATTTTTGTATCCTAACCATTTGGTTCCTGCTGCTTGTTTCTAGGTCACATGACTAGGTGCAAGTGGCAGTTGGCCTTTGTTTATTCCTCCCAGATAGTTCTACAATAGAGGCATTAGGTGTGCCTGTATGAGCCATCAAAGGCAGGATGGGGGTGGAACTGTGCACAGTCCCACTTGCTTTTCAATAGGCTATGCCCTTCTCTCACATAAATAACTTCTCTGTAGCCTTTTGTGCCTGTAGCCAGGCCGGAGCCAGGGCAGGGAGGCAGGACATTTATGTCAATTCTGTGGAGGGAGGACTCCAGAAGTTACTCTCACTTCAAAGTGGGCAAGCACCAGGTATAATAAAAATGACCCTCAGATCCACTCTTCAGATCACTTTCTAGACCTGTGGAAGACTCAGAAGAAGGACTACTCTGCTGCCCTGCTACTGTGCTGCAAGGCGCTCTGCCAAGCTGCCCTGCTGCCCTGCTTCCCTGCCTGCAAGAGGGACTGCTCTGCTGCCCTACTACATCAGGAAGGAGAACTGGACCTGCAACTTGAACCCAGGACCACCAAAGTGAGTCCAGGGGATGTTTGGCTGCCTCATGATCAGAGCCTCAGGGACCAAACAGGTTCCAAACATCTTCCTGCACCTGGACTCTGGCTGCTGTGTCTTAACTCCCAAGTGGTGCCTCCCCAGTCCTGGACCCTTGGGAGTGGGGATAAAGGTGCTCTGCCAGTCCAACTGTGGTCCCCATTAGAACCAACAGCAGCACAATCAATGCACATTGTAACATGCAGTACCCTTTGGTGCCGAGCGAGCACTTGCGGTAAAGTTTAGCAAATAAGGACCACAGCATACTTCCCTTCTGGTTTACTTTTTTTATTCCCTCACAATAAGTGAGAAATATGACGAGAAAGAAAAATGTGGATTATTGATATTATTTACAAGGTATTGAATTATTAATATACAAAGACAAACATGAAACTACTTGGACAGCTTTTTCTAACGAATTTCGGATAAAGGGCCTGATGACAAGTAGTTTGGTCTGCTAAATAGAACCTATGCTTGTTATTAGGGCATTAGAAGGTAGCACACAGGACATGACAGAGAAAAAAAAAAAGCAGTGGCGGCTGGTAAGTATAACTTAGAGATGGGAGGGGATCCACACACACACATGTACACTAATTTGCACCCATACATTCACATGCAGACACACAAACATACACCCATTCACAACACTCACCCACAAATACACATACATTCATACATACATGCATGTACCAGTCAATAAAAATACAACACTTACCTGCTACAGCTTTCTTGAGGGAAGTCTCGGAGGTGCCAAGAGGACTTTTACCTCCCCTCATTGGCGAGGGGCGGGGACAGCAGTCCTGACCTCGTCCCAGAGTAGAGTGGGGTGAAAGAGACTGCTGACACCACCCACTCTGTGACAAGGTGTCAGTGATTTACACTCAGTCCCGGGTGCTTCAGGGCTTAAAACTAAAGTGCCTAGGTATGAGGCAATCACTGATGTCCCCCCTCATCACGAGGGGGAGGGCCTCAAGGACCTTTCCTGAGCTAAGTAGATCACACCCACAGGAACTGAGACATCTTCAGCCCCACAAATTTCAGCTCAGGCTGCCATGAGCCTGCACATTTAGCACATGTCTGGCTCCTGGCTGCCTGACCTGAAAATAAAGAGTGCCTGTCAGGCTGTCCTTTACTCAGCCTGACAGACACTTTTTATGGCCAAAGGGTGCGGGTTGTCGCCTTCCGCCCTTAAGGACAGGCTGCTGTTGCACCAGAGTGTTTTGTATTAAAAGTTAACTTTACAACAATTTATAATAAAATTGATAAATGAGGGGCATGGACATATTGATAAATCTGATTTTCTCTCTCAAAACTAAGCTATTTGACGAATTATTTTGTGAATCAATGAAGGAACCAGAGTATTAGGCACTCAGTCTTTCTTTATTCTTATAAATTGCTACCAGGGATGTGAAATGCCATTAAACAGTCTTTTAAGGCTCATGTATAAATCAGGTAGATCTGGGCATGCCATCAAAACACAAACTAATTAAAAGGAGGATGATTCAAGCCACCACTATAGTTAGTACTCCCTTTTGATGAGACCTGCCCCGAATTTAAAGAACATAAATCTACTTTAATAGAATATTAGGTACTCTAAAACCCTGTTTTCATGTTGAACATAACTCGTTATTACAAATAAGCAGTACTACTAACATACTTGATTAGGAAAGTTTACCTCTCAGTTATTATGCTCTGTCCGCTGAATGCTAAAACGGCGTTTTTCTTATTAAACATTCCCATTTTGCAGTTGCAGTCTGCGATGCTGGGAGCGAATTTAAAGGTTTAATCAGAGGAAAGGTATCATGGAAACATGCCACAGGATGGCTGAATGACAAAACGGTTGTTGTTGCAAACATAATTACATCACCGCAGTGAACCCAGTGGATGTGGAAAGCTTGAACCCAATGAAACAAGTCATTAATCTTCAGTCAGCCTCTGCTGTTTCCAATGAGTCTTGCATTCACAGCTTGCTCACTGCATAGTTCCTATAAGAAGTCTTTCGTAGTAAAACAATTGTTTTCTATTTTATAGTTTTTTGTTCATGTGTAGGATAGGTGGCACAAATTGTGCATAAGGAGAAAAAGTCACCTAGAATGTACAGAAAGGTGCACAGACAATTTGTTTCTTCAAATAAAGTGAAGCTTATAATATTTAGAAAAAGTAGTTTACTTTTTTAAGTATAGATAACGTACGTAAAGTACAAAAAAGTGTTGTTTGTGTGTAGCTTAAAAATATGTGTACATATTTCCTAATAGAGCAACATCAAATTACATGTTTAACTGGTGGCAATACATGCCTTGGTAGTAAGTAATGCAAAAGAAACAATTGATGGACGGAATGCTGGACAGTGCAAACATTCACCCCCAGTCACAAGGATCTGGGTTTAATCCATCATTCTTTTGCTCACCACACCACCCCAGTTTGGACCCAGCCATATGCAAATCAGTCTTGACCCTGTTCCTTGTGGGAACAGTCCAGCCCGAACTGCCAAGCCAGGTCCTCCTTGGACCAGAAACAAGCATCCTGGGACCGGTTTCACCCTTCCTCAGCCAGGCTAGCTTGAATCCAGTGGTGTAGTGAGCACGGGACCCACGTCTGGGCACACCCTTCCCACTTAGGGCGACATATGCAAAAGAAACAATTGATAGTAAGTAAGGCAGTGCTCTGAGTAAAAACCTTTTATCATCTGGTATGAAAGCCGATTTGTGGATGTGGCAAAGTGTTACCATAATATTTGTTGATATAATTCTTGTGTTGAATTTTGTTCTTGAGTAATATGTTGGTTTGTTTTTTATGCTGCTGTGTTGCATTGTGATGTTGTGTTGTACTGTGGTTGCTGTATTACATTTTTTTATAATTGTATCATTCATTTGTACTCAGTTATGCTTTTGTTCAATTTCTGTTTTGCTTTTTGTTACATCATTGTGCTGTGTTTCAGTGATAAATAACCTTTACCACTGCCTAAGGTGGTAATGTTCCACTTCTACTGCTCTTCAATTATTAAAAGCACCAGTCATCACAACACAGTAGAAATTACCTCACTTAAATTAGTACTTTCAGTGCTCATTTTGGGCCTTGGGCCAGGTATTCCAAAACTTTGCATCAGGGTAAAGCAATGTAAATTGATGCAGAGCAATGCACAATTTCGAAAGTGTATTTACTAACCTTAGCAAAAGGTGTTTTGCACTGGAAGGTGGCATTTTCTCAGTGCAGCACACATCCTTCTAAGCTTGTCTAGGCATAGGAAATTGTACTAGAAGATTATGTTTCTAGTACAGACTCTATGCTAGACAGCACAAAATCTCCTTTGCACTATGCTATGAGGCTGTACATCTTATAAGACTGTCTGTTTATTAGACCTGGCATGTTTTGGTGTGATTCCCTGTCTTTTTTCTTTCTGACCCCCTGTTTTTGATGGAATGCTGGACTTCGTTGTTGCTAGTTCAGAGTCTCTGCACACCTTTTCACTGCTATTCAGTGCTAAAGTGCAAGTGCTCCTACTGTAAATTATGTTATGATTGTTTTTCCATGATTTGCATATTTGATTTACTAATAAGTCCCTAGTACAGTGCACTGTGTGTGCCCAGGGCCTGTTAATCAAATGCTACTAGTGGGCCTGCAACACTGGTTGTGCCACCCCCACAAGTAGCCTTTCAAAGGTGTCTCAGACCTGCCACTGCAGTGTCTGCATGTAGTTTTAACTGCCATGTCGACCTGGCAAGTGCACCCACTTGCCACGCCCTAACCTTCCCTCTTACTACATGTAAGGCACCCCTCTAGAAGGCCCAGGGTATCCCTAGGGGCAGGGTATAGTGTATGTGAAAGTTCGGACATGTAGTAGTGTGTTTTACATGTCCTGATAGTGCATTTAGTTTTTTCACTCTTGCAAGAACTAGCTCTCCCAGACACTAACATTGGAGCTGCCTTTTAACATTTTACAAGTGTAACTTTCAATTGGGAACAGCTAGAGATTTTTAGTTGAGGCTCTCTGAACTCAGAATTTTATAGCACGCCTTTTAGTAAAGGTGGTTTTTAAATTGTGTGTTTGGAAATGCCGCTTTTAGAAAGTGGGCATTTCCTTGCTGAACCATCCTGGGTGCCTCTGCCTGTTTTTTGGATTCACTGTCTGATTTTAGACTGACAGGGCCTGGTTTCTGCATTTCAGACACCCACACAAAGGGAGCCGAGGTGTGCCCTGCATATGCTGATGAGTCATCCTGGGCTAGAGTGGTGGGAGGAGTTGTCACTAGCACCTGAAAGGGCCGGGGCTGCATTCCACAATTCTGTATCTACCTTCTGTAGTGAAGCTGAACCAGGGAGGACATAACTGTTTTTTACTGAGCCAAATACACTATCTGCCTAAAACTTCCAAGGGAAAAATTGTATAAATACTGGGGCTTTGACCCCAGAACGTTAGAGCACGTTTGGACTAAGGACCCTGCCAAGAAGAAAAGCTGGAGGAGCTGCCAGGAGAAGTACTGCCCCTTTACTCTTTGTTGCTTTGTTGGGTTGGCCTGCAGTTGCTGCTTTTATCTTGGGCAGTGAAAGGACTGGACTGGACTTTCTTGAATCTTGCTGTTAAAGTTTCTACAAGGGCTTAAAGCAGAGCTTGCCTTCAGTTGGAAGTCTCAGGCACACTAAAGACTTTACCATCCTGTGGGTATCTGCATCTAGAACTGCGTGTTTTAGCTGCCACAGAGGAAAAGGCAACCCGATGCCATCAATGATGCTGCTACTGGCACTGTGACCTGTTGGCACCACAGAGAGCACTGCCCCACTTTGTGCAGCAACCCTTGTCTCACCGCCGCCACCACCTGCCGCCTCCACAAAGCTGCTGCTTGCACCGTGACCTGAGGGCACTACACTTCACTCCGCCTAGCTTCACATCACTGCCTGGCCTCCCCGATGCTGTTGCTCCATGGCAACATTGATTCCGCTGCTTGCACCGTGTCCTGAGGGCACCGCACACCTCTCCACTTTGCACCACAGCCTGACACCTGCCAATGCCAGCGCACCTGACTTCAACTTCACAGAGTTTAATCTGAAACGCGTGCGACTTCAAGGGCCAGACGACTCCTGCACCGACCTCCGGAACCAGCGACGCTGCCTCTTCAGAGCTCATCACAAGGTCAATGATGCACTATATTTCCAAGGTACTGTTTACAGGTCTTCCCAACACTGTGGCTGGCCCGCGACCTTGCATCGGCCTGAACTGTTGGATTTGTTTGTTCATGACGCCCTGATAGCCCTAGACGGAGCTATCGACTTCAAGGAACTGTATCTTAAGTTTATTTTTGCAATATGCATATCTTGAAGTCTGTATGTTGGATTTTTTATAGTTTTGATCTTGTTTTACACAGATAAATATTGGCTATTTTTCTAAAACTGGTGTGGTGTCCTTTCGTGGTGTTTTCACTGTATTACTTAGTGCTATATGCAAATGCTTTCCACATTGCCTTTAAGATAAGCCTGACTGCTTGTGCCAAGCTACCAAGGGGGTGAGCAGGAAGCAGGATTTATTTTAGAAGTGTAATCCTCTTACCTTGACTAGAAGGAAGGGTCCCTACTTGGACAGGGTACAAACCTGCCAACTAGATACCCCCATTTCTAACACTGTTTGACAGTAATACAATGATGAGAGCAGAAGCAGGCTGATCTTTGTAGAAAATAGCACTGCTGAATGTTCTCTCCTTGCCCAATGTCTCCCTGTAAAGGTGCAAAAAGTTACTGCATGACATAGATTCCTAATATCTAAGTACAGCCCCATATTTACTTTAAAAAATGTTTGAAAAATACATATAGCATGCGTGAATCTAATATGTCCCATTGGACATGGCCCTCTCTGCATGGTCATCCCCCAAATGTTTTGCCTTCACCTCCTGTTTCTGAACCCATTTTTGTTGGCTTTTAGAACTCTGCACACTTTATCACTGCTAACCAGTGCAACATTTTTTGTGCTTTTTCAATTAAACATGGTAAAATTGGCTTACACCCAAATGGTACATTTAATTTACCTTGAACTCCCTAGTAAAGTGGTACTGTATGTACCAAGGGCCTGTAAATGAAATGCTACTCGTGGGCCTGAAGCACTTATTCTGCCTCCCACATAAGTAGCCCTTTATACATGTCTCAGCCATGCCATTGTAGCCTATGTTCTCAGTTTTAAACTGCCATTTCTACCTGGCAAAATAAATCTTTTGCCAGGCCTAAATCCTCTTTTTTAAAACACATAAGTCACCACTCAGGTGAGACCTAAACAGCCCATAGGGCAGTGTGCAGTGTATATAACAAGTTGGACATGTACTGATGTAGTGATAACTTTCGATTGGCAGCAGGGAGGAATGGTGAGTATGATGTCTAAAGGATTGTAATTGTAAACCCTCTTTAATGGCAAAATTGAATTTAAGTCACATTACTGAAAATGCCACTTTTATAAAGATGAATTTTCTTTTCCCAACCATTTGTTGCCTTCAGCCTACATACTGCATCACATGACTAGGTGTAACTGGCAGTTGATCTTTGTGTATCTCCCTAACAGTGAGACAAATGAGGAATAGGTGCTGGCAGGATGGGCACATCTGAAAGACCATGCCTCAGCACACTCACAAAGGGTTTTATACCAGTCTATTGTGCCCCAGACACGCTGGGGCCAGGGCATGGAGTCAAAAAATTCCAAACACCTCTAGGTGTAGAAAACTCTCCTATTTCAAAGCTAGCACCAAGTAAAAATAGTGGACCCTAAAACTGTCTCTTCAGTGCATTCCTTGACCTGTGGCTACTACAGAAAAAGGACACCTTGCTGCAGTGCTTCTTGAGGCCTGTCCTGCTTGCTGAGAAGGAAGACTGGACCTTAATCCCAGGCTGATGTGACTCCAAGAGTCAGCTAACTGACTTTCTGTTCTGAGCTACAAGGACATTCCGAGATCCAGAGGCCTCTCTGCAACTGCCCAGCTGACCTGCTGCAACTGGACATGCCTCGACCTGCAACTGGACCTGCCTGAGCCCTGCTGGCCTCTACTAAAGTGGGTTCCTGATCCCCAAGAGGTGTTTCCCGGGTTCTATACTCTTGGTGTGGCATTAGTTGAGCTCCTCCTTGAAAAAAAGGATAAATCCTAAAGCTTTAAGCTCTTCCTGGTCAAGAATAGGCCAGTTCAAACCGAGATCTTGCTGCCCGTACCAACCAGCAGTGCAAAGCTCTGGTGGACCTGACTCTTTGCTTTACAGCGACCACCAGCATCAAACGCCAACTTCATGCAACAGCATTGACAGCCAGCGGTGATCGCCAACACGATTCTCCAGCAAGGACAGCGCAACAGGATCTTCACACTACAGTGATGAGCGTCCGCAAAGACTGGCCTGCTCTTCGCTTTACATCGACGACCATCCGCAACGCCTTGACTGCTCTTTGTGCTACAGTGACGACCATCCGCAACACTCTCCCTGCTCTCGCGGCCCCCTCCTCTGTGAATGGAACTCTTCATGCTGGACTTCACAAGGTAACTTGTTCAGCGAGACTAACCTGGTCCCTGTATCCGGCTCACGTTCTGTCACAGTCAGCCTAAACTTGTGACTTTCACCCAGTCTGGCACGCACAGATAACAGCAAGTGGTGCTTTGTACTTTGGCGCTATACTTAACTTGAATCTTTCAACTTGTTCTACTGATTGGATTTTTTTCCTTTATTTTGTCAAATAATTTATTATATTCTACTCAATTTTTTTAAATTGGTATGGGACTATTCCTCTGTTTTTCACTTTATTAATGTTTTAAGTGCTGCATAAATACTTTACACTTTGCCGCTAAGTTAAGCCTTACTGCTTTTGTGTCAAGCTGCCAAACAGTTCAGCACATGCTAATTTTGGGTTTGCTTGGGTTTCCCCCTGACAAGAATTGTGCTTGCTTCTTGAGTAGGGTTTCATCTCCCCTGAACCAGTAACACAGTTTTCTATATGCCCAAATTATATTTTCGTCAAGGTGGGGTTACAGAATTCATGCATAAAGTTGGTCACACCTTATCTAACCATACCTACCCACTCTCTGCTGGAATTGGGACCGCCCGATTCCAGCATAGAGTGGGTAGGTCTGACAGTGCACTTGTCGCAAAGCAAGCAACACTAGGTACTTCCCAGTGTCCTCCCTGCTGAGAGTAGTTGTTGATTGGTGCCAACCCCAATGGGGTCGGTCATCCAACTTCAGGTACCACACTGTAGGTTTTAGGTTTGGTTAATCAGGGTCACATTACCAGACAACCAACCACTGTGTAGATAGCTTTTTAATATTTTGGTCCTGACAATTGTCACTAGATCTTAGGACTATTCAGGCAAGAAACATGTTGACCACTTGATTTTGCACCATCCCTGAACATTATTTCAGCAGTGTGCCACCCTTATTTTAATTGGGTTGGAGGTCTCGCTGATTAAAATATTTCTCTGGAGAACTTCCATATCCCATTTTAATCCACCACTTAGAGCACTCACTTGCACCACATCCATCTACACACCAAGGCCCTATACCCACACGGCACCCAACGGCACTTTGGAATAAATGATCTCTGGCAAAGAGCCGATCATAGGGAGCCTGTCAGGTATTGCAGCGCCGACCTGATGAGGAGCATGCCCTATGATGAAGCATGACACCCAGCCGCGTGTGTGAGGGCCCTAATTCCAATAGGGGGAATCCCTTATTCCTCCTATAATTCTGGACTGAGGACCACCCAGCCCTGTTGTCCCCTCCTTCTTCCCTTCTTAGGAACTGCATACCTTTGTGTATTGATTATTGTAGGGGCATCAATGCTGAACCTTATAACGCCCCCAGTCCCTTCTCTTTGAGTTATTTAAAATCCTTTGCCATGCCTTAAACTCCCCTTTTATTAATGATAAGTCACCCCTAAGGTAGGCGCTATGTAGCCGATAGCGCAGTGTGCTGTGTAAATAAAAGGTAGGACAAGCACTTTAGAGTTTTGCAAGTCATGGTAGTATAAAACTCAAATTGTGTTTTTCACAACTGTGAGGCCTACTCCTCTCACAGGTTTACATTTGGAATCCCTTAGTACATTTTAAGAAAGTTGTAGCTCTGTCATTTTTTATATCTTTGGAATGCTGGTAAAGTTGGATTTGAGATTTCTATTTTAGAAGTGCCACTTATATAAAGTGGGCATTTCTCTGCTATTAAAGCCTTGTGTGCCGGCATCCTGTCTCCAATACATGTCTGGGGTGGCTGACAGCATGACTGTGTGCATTCCTTCTAGACAGCCAAACACAAAGGGTGGTTAGGTGTGTCTGAGCGCCCATCTACATCCTGAAGGCTCATCCTGGGCAGGATGGGAGGGAGGAGCTAACAAACCTGAATAGGCAGTGTCCTGTCCCCACATAAAGTGTTGATTAACCCCTGTCTTGAGCCAGGGATGGAAAGAAAGGTCCTCTGTGCACTTCAAATGTCCTTCTTTGAAGTCACCCCTACTTCAATGGCACAACAGGGTATAAATAATGGGTCTCTGAACCCCATCAAATCAGACTCTTCTGGACCTGTAAAGAACATCTGTCAACGAACTGCTGTGCAGCTACAAAGACTTTCACCCAGTTGGATTGCTGTTCTGGAAGAACTGCTTTTCTGCTGTGCCTGAACGGCTGCCTGCTGCTCACTGACCCTGCTGAGGGAGAGCTAGAGTCTTCCTTGAACCCAGAATGATCTACAAGTGCTTGTTGACTTGCCTCTTATTGCTTGAGACTCAGGTATATCAAAGTCTCATCATCTGCTCCTGTGCCTGGTCCATTGAAAGTGGACCCAGGTGCTTGCTCCAGTGAAATTTACACATCTCTATTCTGCATTTAGTAGAATCAGCGTATCGACCCTATTGCTGGATCCTAATCGGTGCATTGCAATCGGAACCAGCACATCACCTAAAAGAACCGATGCATCGGAACCAACGCATCACCGCCGCTGCAGTGTGGGAAGATCGATGCATCCCCTCAACTGTGTAGAGAAACTGGGCACATCCTATATGAAACCAGTGAGTCCAGGCTTTTCACATTGTCTTCTGAACTGATGCATTGCCACCACACCGTGAAGGAAATCAACGCATCACCTTGACTGCGGGATCGACACCTATGCATCGCTCAGCTGCCCCCCGCATCTGGCTGTTGTGACCAGGATCAAAGTACTGTGTTCAGTAGGGCCTGCGTGGTTCCTGTATCTAGCCCGCACACCATTGCACTCATCCTGAACTCTTGACTTTGCCCCGGTACAGCACAACCATATAACCCCCATTGGTGCTTATTGCTTCTAAGCACTACAGACCTTTTTATTCTTAAAAAATTCATATCTCAAAATCTACTTATTGGATTTTTTCTGTTTTAGTCTTCTTTTATCTATAAAAATCATATCTATTTTTCTAACCTGGGGAGGAGTCTTTTTGTGTGTATTCATTGTGTTACTGTGTGTTGTGTTGCACAAATACATTACACATTGCCTCCTAAGTTAGGCCTGCCTGCTCAGTCAAGCTACCAGAGATTGAGCACAGCATAATTTATGGTACGTTATTGCCTCACGCTGACTAGGACTGTAGTCCCTACAGGGACAAGGTGCATACCTCTGCTAACAAGAGACCCAATATCTAACATTGAGCCCCCTCCAGCCTAAAGCCAGGGTAGATTATTCAATACCTGGATGGACTTCCCTGGTTAAGATGATAGAGCATGGACAATGGTATTCTGCAGGGGCACTTGCCAGTTCTATGCCTCTCTGAACCCAGTTGTATCCCTTCGTCTCTACTCTCTGGGGGACTACTGAGCTAACCCATAGGGAATCCTCCCCCTTCCCTGTGGACCCTGTCTATATAGCACCTAACCTTAATGCGCTCACATGTGTATCCCAGTAGGTAGACAGTCCCACCATGGCCAACAAAGTGTTGTTGCTCATTCCACACCTTGGGTCTGACTTCTGTCTCCAACCCAAGGAAACCTCTGTCCATAAGGACAGCAAACAGCAGAGGCCACTGACAACTGTCAGTGGCAAGAGCCAGGCCTTAGGGTATTTCTGGGCCCTCTGTCCTTTTAATGATCTAGTGGGGGGGGGGGCAGTAGCTCCAGGTGTCTTGCACCCTTCTTCCACTCCACCTCCCACCAGTTCAGAGGTGGTATCCTGAAACTGGTCCTTCAACCTAAGGATGGTACCATTGGGCTGAACAGGAGTCAGTGGTGAGACCACCCTCCCCTTCCATATCGGCTCATGTACCCTCCGTTTGTGTGGTACCCTCAGTCAAAAACTGAACTGGTGCCTGGGGCGGCCACCCCTCCTAGTTCTCCTGACACCGGGAGCAACTCATTCCCCAGAATACAGTCAATGGGCATCTGGCAACTGACTATGACCCTCCTCTGGCTCACCTCCCCACCCTACTTCAAGGACACCAGGACCATAGGGCAGAAAAGTCCTGTCCCAGGGCCGAATTTACCCTTCACACGTGGCCGATGCACTGCTATGGGGAGACTAGCTGTTCCACAACTGTGGTCTGGCTAGCCCCAGTATCCCTCAGAGCAGTGACTGGGACCCTATTCACTTCCACCTGGTGGAAGTAATGGCTTCCACCCTCAAGGATCACCAGCCTGCACTCTGTGTTCTATGACCTTCCCATGGAAACTACTTTCCCCTAAGGGCACACTGGCCACTCCTGTAAAGTTCCCAACAGTGAGTGGTTTATTTGGACAGATAGCATCCCCCTTAACCTGAGACCTGTCTAGGTCCCTTTTGACCTCCCCTTCACTCTACTGGGGGAACCTGAAACACCCTTTTTGGGGTCCCTTCCAGGTACCTTTTGGGGCAGTCTGGTGCTAGTTTCACACATATTTAGATCCTGGTTCTATGATAATGAAATTCTTTTTGATCTCTGTTGCCATTCATTATGATTTTGTAGTAATGGGTTTATGTCTTTTTTTATGTATGTTGTAATTTTATGATCCTGGAAATTGAAATAAAGTTATTATAATAATGATGATGATATATGTGTACATATATATATAGTAATATATTTAATACAAATATTTATTTTACATGATATACTACCTTTATTCTGATTTAAAACATAGTACTAATATATATGTTTCATATTCAACAAAATCAAATATAAAAAATATGATAATATAAAACTTTTTTATTAGTTATATATATAGTGAGAGATATAGAAATATTTTTTATGTTAATGCATTTTAAATATACAAAAATATTATAATGTAAAATGAATATTTTGTTAAATATAATACACTATATATATATATACATATATGTATATATATGTATTTATATATATTTATAGAAATAAAAACACATATATGTGTTTGTGTATTCATGTAAGTAAATATTTATATATGGTATTAAATATTAGTAGAATATATTTAATGCACATTATATATTCAATATTTAACATTTACTACTTTGATTTCTATATTAAAATATCAATATTTTTATTAATTTTTTGACAATTTGAGTATCAATTATATTTGTTTTCAGTATTTTTGTGCCTACCATTATAAGTATAGGAGCACAACTTTATGGTAAATGATATGTTAGACATTATATTTTTGTCAACGATATTGTTTTCCACAATATTGTGTCAGTGATCCATAAATTAGCCAGGTGCATTTAGGTGCTAATGTGGAACGAGGAGAGTGATTTTTAATAACATCACAGTAAATGTAACACTTGGTTGTGGGATGAAAATGTGAATGGCTGGTTTAAATGTAATGATGGAACACAATCCAGAAGGGAAGAGTGGTGATGTCTCCAAAGCATGATCAAAATAGAAACAGTTTGAGAAGGGACTCTCAACTTGAACTTTGTCAACAACATGAGAATGTCACCTGACCTGGAAGAGCTGTAATCTTTCTTGCCTGAAATACTCAAGGACTTTTTTGTAGGTAACAAATGTAGCTTTTTGCTTTTTATGAATTTTAATTTTTATTTTAATGAAAATTTCTTGCAGTTTATTAACTAATATTGTTTTTGTTTGATTACTATTATCTATTATTCAGCAATGTTTGTATTGAATGTCTTTATGTGGACGGGGCGAAGTACGCTGCCAACCTTGGGGCTTAAGCTCACTCTTACACCTTTCTTGTGCTGCTGTACGAGTTTCCAAGAAGATGTGGAGGGGATTCTAAAATGAGAGGTAGTTAAGAGGTCATTATTCTTTTGGAGCTCCAGCCCTAAGCATCATAGGGCAGTTTACCAATAAACTCATTAAATTGTTCACCACCTCTCTGTTTTTGCAACAGTCCTAGACAACTTGAACTTCGCTCTTGTTGTTTATGTGATGTCACTAAGAACCCCTTTTTGAAAAGCATCTCCATAATCACTCTTTCCCATCTATAATTCTATATGTTGTTGCATATTTTATTCTGTTGAACTCTGATTGACATCGATCTAAGGCTCTTGTGTATTATTCTCTCAGAATTAAATATACTAAAGTTGACTGATGGTGATTTTAATATTAGATCAAACATATTCTAGGTTCTGTGCTTCCTTAAAGTTGTAATTAAAGCAAACAAATTCTGAGTCATTTGCAACTGAGAAAGTTGATTTGTGGAATTAATAATGTATTTGCTTTGAACATATACTCCACTTTAGGTGTATTAACACTGACATGAAACAACTATTCACCAACTTGCAGCAGCTATGCTCATGGACCATAAAAGAAATCAAACAAAATTAAGTACATTTCTGAAGGAGTTTTCATCATAATCAAACATGACAGATCGAACAAACCCATGAAAAGTAATTTCAGATCATAAAGAAAAGACAAAGAGGATATTTGCCGAATATTATCATACTCAAAATCTTGTCTCTACTAAAAAGGCATATGCACAGACATCAATGTCCATCCGATGAGCTCAAAGTCTCAGCGCAGATATACAAACAAAATACATTCCCGAGGGTACTCCAATGAACTCATAGCATACAAGGCAACAAACACACATAAATTATATTTCCGTCACACAACTGACTACAACTCTAGGCGACCTACAAATGCAAAAATGCAATGAGTAGGTGTCAACATAAAACCACAGTGCCTTCCCAGAGCAACAAAGAAAACAATGCCCATATGGACACTAAAATGTGGAATACAATTTGGTTGCATTGCAATGCAGTTTGCAGTAGCATTTGTTTAGAATTTTATGTCAGTGGTTGCTGTCCTCAATATCTGAATAAGAGGTTACTCAGTGAAAGGATGTCCACACTTCAATGTAAGTAGACAGAAAATACTTAGACCTTTGACATTTGTGTTCATTATTTTCTTATTTCCTGATATATCTATTTGTACTTGTGTCGCATTGTAGTGCAGTCTTGTTTTTACTAATTTTTTTCGATTTTCACCTTCCACTCCATTCCACCCATTAGGCTCTAGCAGGCCACCAGCAATTATTTAATGTATTTTTTTTTAATGATTTATGCCTCCCTCTTCTGCCTCCCATAGAATCTCATTGGGTCTAGGTGGGAAACCAGCAATTATTTAATGTATTTATTATAATTTTTCACTGCACTCCATGCTTCCTATAGGGGTCCCATGACCCTGGAGGGTCACAAAGTAACCTTTTCAGTGTAATTGTTTCAGGTGAAAAAATAGTTGATACATATTTTGGGTAACCTATTGAATGATGGGATGATGATGTTGATGACTTCACATGTGTTACATTGGCTAGATTATTCTGATAGCCCACATTTCACTGACTTTTTATCATTCCTGCAGAAGACATCACACACAGTACTGATATGGAGAATAGTCTGCGAAGGAATCAGCTGACAGTGATACCTGAGTCCTCCACTGCTAAGTGCTTCTGCTCCTAGTGCTAAGTGCTAGCTGCTAGTACTAAGAAGATGGACCCGAAGAAGAAGGTTCCTGTCAAGAAAGTAGCCAGTGGAGAGGAGAATAAGCAAGTTACCACCACTGGCAGCAAGCCCTCATCCTTTTCAGGAAACATGGCATACCTTTTGCACCCTTCTCTGGGTAGAAAGAGGCTGAGATGATCACTTCTACATCAACGGCACCACTACCACCACCACAGCCTAAGGCAACGTCACTCAGCGCTGTAGTGACTGCAGTCGTATTGATCAGGGAATCTGAAATGGAATTGCCTCAGCCACAAACCAAATTATCTCAAGAAAGTCGACAACAGGAGCCACTGTTATCAACAGATCTTCCGGACGTAGGAGCAGAACAAGAGGTTGATTTTCTTTCTGAACAAGATTTTGTTGAGAAGACTGCCCTTCCCCCATCAGCTTCACAATCTCCCCCAGCTTCTCCAAGATCCCAAATGATGATCTGGGCATGGATTGGACCGTAGTAGAGTCTGAGTGACATGGGAAAAGGAAGCTTCATGAAAGCCTTGCTAATGAGGGAGGTGATGATGATGATGATGATGAGTCAGTGATCATCAGTGTGGAGAGTGGCACAAAGGAGGTATAAATCACCTCTATTCAACCTGCACAGAGGTATGTAGTTCAACCAACTCTGCCAGCTCCCATATGTTCAAAACTCCAGAAGCCTGCAGTCGCCATCACCACCACCCCTACCACAGTCACAGCATGCCTTGCAGAAAGGCAAACAACAACACAAACAGCTAGGTTTGTCTTCAGTTCTTCAGGATGTTCCACAACAAGAACATTTATAAAATGTATTTAGTGAAGCTGCCCCAGGTGGAAAGGGAAGCAGTTGGTATTTCACTAAAATGAATCTGTAGTAGTGAGCTGACCATCAGAGCACTCTTAACCCCCACTATCACTTTGACTATGATAAGAGTCATCAGAGGCCTCTGGAACTGTCATTTGATGCACTGGCCTCTGTGGAGTACATTACAGACAGACCCTGGTCAACATGCAGGGACTTATTCACAAATGTAAACTTACACTTTTGCTCTAAGTTTACAATTTTTTGCTATTCACAAATTCTGAGTGTAGTTTTACGCGCAGTATCTTTACAACTGCTGAGACTGCCCTATCTTTTATGTGTGGAGCTCTCTGCAGTCATATATATACTACACATAAAACTACACTGGGAGTTTATAAATAGCAGAAACATAGTAAACGTACACCAAAAGTGTAAGTTTACCTTTGTCAATAAGTCTCTCAGAGTCTGGGTGGCAGCTCTCTGCAGTTTGCCTTCTTGGCCTATATATGAACATTTCTCTGTTCAAGCAACCATCAAGAGCATCAGTGGTGTGAACTTTCCTGGTTGCTTTCAAGACAGACTGGAGTGCTTTGAGAGCTTACCAGTGCAGCATTCCGTTCTAGGTAGTAATCTGAGGTATAATGACCTGAGGGTTGCCTTTCGCTGCCCATAGCCAAATCATTCTCAGGTTTCAGAAGCTGGCCTGGGAACAAAACACACACTAGCACCATGGCAGCATTTCTGTTTTCATCATGAGCCTACTGGTTCTACATCCAATTCAAAAGCTTTAGCGGGGGGTAAAAGGGTCTCAGGCTGGACTGGAAGGGATATGAGACTGAAGTATAAGGAAGGTGCAAAACAGATCATAACTCTGAGACCAAGTATGCACATATCTTGTTGCTATCATTGACTACCACTGGTGCCACTGGTGGTTAGAACACAGACTCACATTTACCTTTCAGCTGACCCAGCTCATCCTCTGTTATGAATTTGATTATGAGAGCAACTTCCACATAGTGGTTCAGCTCGTTTAATAAGAAGCATGAAAGAATCCACCAAATAAAGCAAATGACTGCATACCCCAGAGCCACAGACCAATAGTCAGCTCACAGCACTCTCCAACATTTCCAATGAAATGTCAAGACCTAAGCACATGTAACAACTCAAATCACAACATATCCCCCACCTTTCAACAAACAAAGCACAAAGTGGTAAAATGACAAAAACCCAACAGATGAGGAAATGTAAAAGAAAAGTGGAGAAAAGTAGAGGTATAAGAGTATCAGGAAAAGAACATCAACAACAAGCAATATTTAAATACATATAGAAATAAAAAAAATGGCAAAAGTAGAACTTCCAATCTTACAATGAAGGAACAGAGGTACAAGTACACTATTTACATACAAAACCCCTTAACCAAGTAGAAATAATCATTGTGAGACCAAAAAAATATATTCACTAAATCAAGACCATCAAGGAAATCATCAATGTGATAACATCAGCAATACCTCAGTGGAACTGTTCACTGTTGTTTACTCTGAGGATCTCTGTTGGTACCCTGTCAACACTGACATCTGAGCTGAGAGCTTCATTCCTCTCATCAGAAATATTCATATGGTTGTCCACCCTCACAGTGCTGTCTTCAACACTGACCCCATAAGAATTCCTGATCTTAATCACTCTGGCAACTTTTGTTATTCACTCTGATAAAATTCCCACAGACCTTATCTACTACCATCGTTTCAATATATTTCATGTTACTCTTCTTTGAGTGAACAGGCACTTTTGTTAGCACCAAATCTCCAACTTTAACCTGTTGTTGAACAACTTTTTTTTTTAGAATCAAAACATCTTTTTTGATTGGCTTGTGCTTTACCAACATTCTGTCTGACAACTTCTTGGACATCTTCAATAACATTCATTTTCACCCACCTTGGCATCCACCCAGGACAGATATTAGATGATAGTTTTCTCCCCCTAAACAACTCAAAAGGAGAAACCTTTGTAGAAGAATGCAGAGTAATACAGTAGAGCCAAAGCATTGAGCACTCAGCATTTTGTACCCCACACTTGCTTGTAATGGCCCAGTGAACACAGTTGCCCAAGACTCTATTTATATGTTCCACAAGCCCATTCGTCACTGGGTGATACAATGAGCTTTTAAGATGCTCAATTCCCCCTTGTTGAACCAATTTTTGAAATTCTTGACTGACAAACTGTACTCCATTGTCAGAAACAATGGACAATGGAAAACCCTCTCCTAGAAACACATCTTTTAAAAAATCTATCACATTTTTGGTAGTGGCTTCACCTATGAATCGGACTTCGGGCCACATTGAATAGTAGTCAATGGACACAACAGCAAATCTGGACGCAGGGTGCAGAGAGTTAAATGGACCAACCAAGTCAATGCCCTTTTTTTTATCTATGGTCTAGTAGGGTATTGTATTGGTTACATGGGCGGAGTCCTACCTTTCAACGCCTTTCCTGAACTAGTACACACCACACAATCACCAACAAATTCATCCTCTACTTTATCCACAAGGGGCCACCAGAAATCTTCAAGCATTCTACGTTTTGTCAAAGTCTTGCCCAAATGTCCTGTATGAGCACCACACATTATTCTTGTTCTTAAACTTTCAGGAGGTAACAATCTACCTAGACGCATCAGGATGCCATCTTCAACCTACAATTCCAAAGAAACTTTAACAAAGGTTTGAAACTGATAAGGAACATTTTTCTCCTTGGGCCACTGTGAGAAGCTGGCTCAGTACATGATGGACACTTATGTAAATGGACACCTTGCACTGATCCAGACAACCCTATGGTGATTTTAGTGGTCTTAGACAACCTTAGAAAGCTCTCTATGTGGTAGCTGTGGAGAGCAGCCTTCAGGCTTAGGGGGTCATTACGAAGACTGGCGGATCGCCACCGCCCGTATGGCGGTGGCGATCCACCCGCCATTCCCCTCCGCCCGCATGCCATTTCCCCCCGCCACATTACGATGGCGGGGGGAGCCCGGCGGACGGAAAGACCGTCCGCCGGTTCTCCGCCGGTCACACAGGTGACCGGGCAGAAAAGAGCAGTAATATGGTGGCGGTGTCTGCAAGACACCGCCATCCATATTATGATGACTGCGGAGATGTGACTTTTCATGGCGGCAACGCCGCCATGGAAAGGCATACGGTCTTTTACAATGGGGGCCCGTTGCGGGCCCCCGGGGGAGGGGGGGTGGGGGTGCACTTGGGGGGTACCAGGTACCCCCTGCATTGGCATGGACAAGGTGGCAGGCACCGCGCGGTGCCTGTCACCTTGTGCATGCCAATGCACGACGTGCATTCCCAGCATTGTGGCAGGCGGTGCTGTGAACACCGCCCGCCACAATGTTGGGAATAGGGATACCACTGCCACCGTGGCGGTGGCATCTCTAATACTCGCGGCGGGACCGCCGCTCCTATGGCAGACGGTCCCATTCACCGCTACGGTGGCGGGCGGACAAAGTCCGCCCATCATCGTAATGACCTCCTTAGTACGGAAGGAGTGTAAAGCAGCTTGTTTTACCAGAACATAATCTTTTAGGTATGGATTAAATTAAAAAGAACCACACAGTGGGCCCGATTCACAGAACTAACTTACGACAAAATCCTAAACTTACTACCGTTTTGGTATTCACAGAATGAACTTACTCATTTTGGTATTCACAGAATAAACTTACTCATTTTGGTATTCACAGAAGACACTTACACATTTTGTGTAACTTACTCATTTTGTGTAACTTACACATTTTGTGTAACTTACACATTTTGTGTAACTTACACATTTTGGTATTCACAGAAGGCACTTACTCATTGATGAGTAAGTGCCTTCTGCGAATACCAAAATGAGTAAGTTAATTCTGTGAATACCAAAATTGTTGTAAGTTCATTCTGTGAATACCAAAATTGTTGTAAGTTCATTCTGTGAATGCCCAAATGTGTAAGCTCATTCTGTGAATACCAAAATTGTTGTAAGTTCATTCTGTGAATACCCAAATGTGTAAGTTAATTCTGTGAATACCCAAATGTGTAAGTTCATTCTGTGAATACCCAAATGTGTAAGTTCATTCTGTGAATACCAAAATTGTTGTAAGTTTAGGATTTTGACGTAAGTTAGTTCTGTGAATCAGGCCCAGTGTATTTATAAAAATATGCATTTATTATAAGACACTCACTAACACATACAAATATCTCCTAGCCGGAGATATACACAATACTTTGCAATAGAAACAGGTAAGTAGCACACAATAGACAGTGGTTCCCAGGGGTAGACCAAACCATATACTAAAATATTGGTATATGAGATCTACGACTCAAGTCAAGACAATACTCAGAGGACATAGAAGTGCCGGGACCCAAGCAACCACCCAAGGTGAGTATCGAGGAGCCCCACGGAGGTCATGTGAGTATAGGAACACAAAAGCGTTCTCCGTACAAATGAAGGTGTAAGTCGTGGTTGCAATTTTAAAGAAGAAGGACTCTTCTGAGTGGACCTTGAAGAAACCCTGTGGAAGACAGAAGGTTCGAGAGCCACTTCACCCGTGGATACCTTAGGAACCAGGATACCTGTCCCAGGGGAGCCGGGTGCATAAGTGTGAAGTGGCGTCAGAAACCGCCTTCAAACCCAATTGAGGACTTCAGGAAGATGCCGCTGCTGGAGAAGGAGAAAGTGTCCGGTGGAACCTAAAGGTGGATTCAAGTTGAGATGTGCCTGAAAGCAGAGGGGACAGAGGGGCCGATTCCGATCTCGGCCGGTAGGGCTCCGAATCGGATTCGGCTTTACCGGATCCGATTCGGAGCCCTGTTTCCCGACCGAACCGTACGCGGGTCCGGCCGAGCGAGTACGATGCGAAATCGCCGACCGACTCGTCCGGGCGTCCCGACAGCTCCGACCGACTCGCTCCCGGCTCGAACCGCTCCGACCGACTCGCTCGGACTCGACTCGCACCGCGCAATGGAGACGTTTCCCGGCCGGGTAAGTACGATGCGCGCCGCGAGCAGTCCGACCGAGCCGCGCACTCTGGCTCGTAAGAGCTGTCGGAGCCGTACTTTGGGGGTCCGTGTCGGACCCCCAGTACGCGTAGCCGCGCGAGTCGCACACAGGGGGACCCATGGGTCCCCCTACCTGTGCGTGTACGGCGCGAATCGCTTCGCCGCGTACCCGCTGTAGGGGGCGCCCTTGTCCGCCTCGCACCCATTGAGTCAATGGGAGCCCGCGTACGCGTTGTACGACCGGCTCCCATTGACATCAATGGGAGTCCGACCGACTCGAGTCCGATAACATACGGACGCATCGTACTCGTTCGGTCGGACTGCACGGGTCCGATTCGGTCGGAAATCTCTCCGGATCCGGCTCGGTCGGAGAGATTTCCGGCCCGAATCGGAATCGACCCCAGAGTCTAGGCTACTTGGAAGTGGCCAGGAGGCACGAAAGACGGATGCCTACCGATGTTGGGTGCTGTAGGAGAATAGACGGTGACCTTGGAGCTTCAGCTCTGAGGAACAGGTGACGCTGTGGAAGACCAGGAGCCATTCACGAGCTGTCCCACATCGGATGTCAAGAGTTGAGGGGTCGGTATCTGTCGGGAGCACCCACAACCTTGGCAACTGCAAACAACGTGGACAGCGATGAAGGTACAGTGTCGGGACCAGCAAGGTCCAGGAGACTCACCACAGGTAGGGGAGTCAGAGCAGGCCCGCGCAATAAGGAGAGCCCAAAGAATTCAAAGGTGACCCTCAATAGGACCCTCAGGACAGAGGCACTGAAGTCGCAAGAGGACCTCAAGCAGCTCACCAAAGAGGCAGGCCCACAATGCAAGTGATGTGGTGAGGACAAAGATCTTGGTCACTGGAGATGCTTGAGGTTGGGGCTACTTGGAGCCCGAAGAGCTTGGTGGAAGGAAGCCAACAAGCCTTTGCAACTGCAAGCCGAAGTGGTGCACAGGGGTTAGGTTCATGCAGCTCAGACGAGGGATACTGGCCTCAAACAGAACCACCACCTGTGTTGCTGAGCCTTTCAGAGTCCGTGGGAGCTCAGGATCACCAGACCAGGCAGCTTAGTTGTGGTGCCTGCAGATGCAGGGAAGTGACTCCTTCACTTCAAGGGAGATTTCATCAGGTGTCTTGGATGCCCACAGGCCTTGGAAGGTTTCCTGTATGGAGCACAGGCATGGACGTTGCAGCAGATGAGCAGGGCAAAGAGATCAGGAACAGCAGGACTCTTCCCGGTTGCAGCCTTGATGCCCAGAGCGAAGTCAAGCGAAGTCCAGCGTACCCAGACTGTCGAAGTTGAAGTGGTGTCGGAATTGTTTTGTGTCCCACAACAAATCGAGGGACCCACCCTCTGGTAAGCCCTTAAGTTTCCTATGGAAAGAGTTGGGCTGATTCAGGGTTCCCTCCCAGGGGAGGGGTTGGACAGTGGGGAGGATACTCCCATGTCCTTTGTCCAGTTTCGCTCCAGAGCGGGAGCAAATGGCACCCTGAGCTGGTTTGAACTGGACTATGCAAGGAGGGCACCAAATGTGCTCTTCAAGCAGACTGAGTAGCGCTGGCAAGCGCTCCCACCAGGCCCCAATACACTAAACCCTGTCTGGGAGGTGGTCATACCTCCCTGTGACAGGATACCTATTGTTCTGCCTTCCCCTGCTCGAGCTTGGCTCAGCAGTAGGAGGGCAGAATCGTGTCTCAGGTCGGCAGCAGCCATGTTGTGCTGTCTGGGTCTAGAAGACTCATACCAGTAGCACTGAGAGCCTAATAGAGGGTCTTTACAACATGACAGGGTTCGTTACAGGCAGTTTCGAGATGGTCATCGCGTAATGACGCAGTGCCCCTCTATATGTTATATGGCTGTCTCACTTACAACCTGGGAGAATGGACTCTGAAGGCTGTAGGGGTGTTCTGCTCATGCAGGGGCACCCTCACACTTAGAACCGAGCACCCTGCCTTCAGGATTGTAAAGGCCTGCTGTAGGGGTGACTTATAGGTTTTAAGTGCAGTGACCCTAGATATAGGGAACATATATCTGTCGTAAGTGGTGTTAGCACCAGCTTACACAGGCTGCATTGGCAGTCCTGTAGTGACAGTTTGAATGGTCTCCCTTAGGTGGCATAATACCTGTTTCAGCCTATGGGGGACCTCTGGTGTACCTATGCCCTGGGTACCTTAGTACCATATACTAGGGACTGATAAGGGTACCCCAGTATCCAATCTGGCATGTACCTAGGTACTTACAATAACAATTTAGGGGAGAAAGCAAAGAGACTGGGGTCCTGATTAGCAGCATCCCAGTCAGACTAGTCAGAAACAGCATAACATCAGGCAAAAAGTGGGGGTAACCATAAAAGCAGATCCTACTTTCCTACAGCCACCAATCTCTCACAAACCTCATCACTTGTATCAGTAACTCATCTTTGGATAACTCTCTCTGACACTCCACCTCACTCATAGCACACATGCTTTTCACATCAATGGACTCAATAAAACAGCCATCTTGTTTTTCATCCTCAATCATAACTATATCAGTTTCAACAATTGGAAATCTGGATAAGTAGTTTGTCCTTTCATTCTTGTTGTCAGGCAAATATGAAACTATAAAATCATATTCTAATAGCTTAGTGGACAACCTAGCAATACGTGGAGTATGCTCTTTGATTTTGTCACCTGAAATAATAGAGATTAAAGACTGCGATCAGTAGGTAGGACAAAATGATTGCCCCAGATATAAGGATGTAACTTCCTGATCAGCCAACGTTGAGGCCAAAAGTTCTTTCTCAATCACAGAGAAATTCATTTCAGTACCCCTTAACAACCGTGAGGCATAACTAAATGTGTTCTTCAATCCAATCTTGGTTTGGGTGAGAACCGCCCCAATTCCAAAACTGCCAGCATCCACAGTAATGGTGCACTTGACCCTGGGGTCGAAAGGTTTTTACATTTTGGACCCAAACAATTGGGAATTGATCCATTCCAACACACCCTGACACCTTTTGTCCAAAAATTCAAAAAGAACATTCTTTTTCAGCATGTTAGTCAGAGGCTTCACTTTGGACGCATAGTCTGGTACAAATCTAGAATAGACTTCACACAATCCAATGAAGGATTTTAGACCAACCTTATCAACTGGTGTGGAGGGTTCTACAATGGCTTTTGCCGACCCTGGTATAAGCTCAACCCCATGTTCCAATACCACACGTCCCAAATAATCCACCTTTTCTTTTAGAAATTGACACTTCTCACTCTTCAGCACAACACCCTTCTCTTGTCAGAACCTGCATTAATGTGTAATCATGTTTTTCCCTAGTTGCCCCATATATCAGCATTTCAACCTGGAACACTGCCACTCCTCCAACACCTTTTAACATTTGCCACATGATTCTTTGAAAGGCCAGCCCAAATGGCATCCTGCAGTTCTGATAAGTGCCAATGGGGGACACCAATGCCATAAGGTGTCTCGATGATGGATCCAACACAACCTGATGCCAAGGTGTGGCTAAAATTAATTTTGTAAACCACTTGAATACATTGCTCATGGTCAACAATTCAGATATTCTAAGCAGTGGATGGGAATTGACCCAAATATGTTTATTCAGGCTGCGTGAGTCCACACAGACATGCAAACCCCCATTTTGTTTCCTTGCTACAACCAAAGGCGAAAGCCATAGAGAAGATTCAATCGGCTCAATCATTCCCTTGGCAGACAACTCATTCAGCTCTTACCAGTATATTTCTGCCGCTAAAAGGTACACTTCTCAGTCTGTGTTTGACTGTCATTGCACCATCTTTTACCTTTATCTGGTGAGATAAGCCCTTAATCATTCCTAACTGATCACTAAATACAGAAGGAAGCCATTTGAGGCTGCTTTCAGTGAAACCTGTTCTTTGGTTCCTGGCCTAAGGGCCATTTGAAATAAGCCTTGGTGAAACCATTCCAGAATTGACAGACCCTTGATGGCGGCATAAACTTTCCTACCTTTGAATTCTAAAATGTCTTCAAAAAACCCAGCCAGCTCTATCTTGCACCCCTTAAAAGACACGGGCACACTTTCTGGGGGTTCCAATGACCTGCCACTCTTTGAACAACTCCTGAGCGATCATAGTTATCCTGGTGCCTGAGTCCACCAGCAAATTTACCTTTTTGTCTCCTATTCCGATCTCAACATAGGGATCAACACTTGAAGAGACACCCACTACCATATCTCTAAAACAGTCTTGAAACTTCTAGACACAAAATGCCTAACTTTTTCACAAATCCTGAATGTGACAGTATTTGCAGGGCATTCTTTGTTACCTCTAGCAAGAGTGGCATTACCACACCTAAAACAAATGTAGGCTTGCTTGAAAAAAGGTTTGTACTCTACTCATGTAAACATGTTAGATTAAGGTCCTTAACCTTAAATGTCTCAACATTCTCAGTGGACCTACCCGTTAGTTTCTTTATTGACGCTTTGGACAGTTCAATACTCTTTGCTGTGTGAATTTTTTCTTCTAGTGAAGGATTTCGCACTCATAACCAGCAGACTGGACTACGGTAACGCCCTCTACACCGGAATCAACAAGACCCTGATACATAAGCTCCAAACCATCCAGAACACCGCAGCCAGACTCGTCCTCGGAACCCCACGACACGAGTGCATGACCCAGCACCTACGAGACCTCCACTGGCTCCCCATCAAGAAGAGAGCAACCTTCAAGCTACTCACCCACGCCTACAAATCCCTCCACAACATCGGACCCAAATACCTCAACGAAAGAGTCTCCTTCCACGTTCCCAAAAGGAACCTCCGCTCTGCCAACCTCGTCCTAGCAGAGACCCCACGCATCCGCAGAACCAGAGCAGGTGGAAGAGCATTCTCCTACGTCGTAGCAAAGACTTGGAACGAGCTCCCAATCAACATCAGACGCTCCCCCACAGTGCACACCTTCAGGAAGAGCCTCAAGACCTGGCTCTTCGACTGATCTGGAACTGCACCCGCCCCCCCCCCAGCACCTTGAGACCCTCACGGGTGAGTAGCAGCCTCTATAAACCCCCTGATTGATTGATTGATTGATTTCCCCTTGATAGTAACTTCTGTTGGATTATTTTGTCTGAGCATTTACAAATATATTGATCCCTGACCAGTCGTTCAGTTAAACTCTCAAACTGACAGTCCACCCTCAACTTCGTGATGGCTGACACAAAGGCATCCACATCTTCCCTTGCCTTTGCTCTCTCTTGAAAAACCTATGTCTGATGACAACAATACTTATCTACATCCTCCTCTCCTTTAACTCTCACCAGTGGTGGTACGTGTTTAAACACTGACCTACCTTCAAACCCCAGTGAATGGAGCAAAAGAAACTTCTTTTTTGCTGATCTATATTGCGATGCAAACACAAAAAGATGATGGACGGAGTACTAAAACTTTTCAGACACTCACCCCCAGTCACTATTAGATCTGCGTTGAATCCATCATCGTTCCTTAGCTCACTTCACCACCCTAGTTCAGACACAGCCATATGCAAAACAGTCTTGACCCTGTTCCTCATTAGAACAGTCCAGCCTGAACTGTCAAGCCAGGTCTTCCCTGGACCAGAAACAAGCATCCTGGAACCGGTTTCGGGGTAACACCCCTCATCAGCCAGGCTAGCTTGAATCTAGTGGCAAAGTGAGCAAGGAACCCATGTCTGGGTATACCCCGCCAACTTAGGGGA
Source organism: Calotriton arnoldi (assembly GCA_963921515.1). Taxonomy (NCBI): domain Eukaryota; kingdom Metazoa; phylum Chordata; class Amphibia; order Caudata; family Salamandridae; genus Calotriton; species Calotriton arnoldi. The sequence continues at coordinate 687,184 of CAWUFW010008335.1, read as the reverse complement.
AACAAAGCAAACACAAGGAGATGATGGATTGAGCGCTGAAACTTTTCAGACACTCACTCCCATTCATTATTAGATCTGCGTTGAATCCATCATCGTTCCTTAGCTCACTTCACCACCCTAGTTCAGACACAGCCATATGTAAATCAGTCTTCACCCTGTTCCTCATTAGAACAGTCCAGCCTGAACTGTCAAGCCAGGTCTTCCCTGGACCAGAAACAAGCATCCTGGAACCACTTTCGGGGTAACACCCCTCATCAGCCAGACTAGCTTGAATCCAGTGGCAACGTGAGCAAGGGACCCACGTCTGGGCATACCCTGCCAACTTAGGGAGAACAAAGCAAACACAAGGAGAAGTTGGACGGAAAGTTGATACCCCAACAGCCCCCAAATATGTAACAAACAAATCAAACCAGTTCTTCCACACAATGGGAGGATTGCCAGGTACCTCAAGGTAAGGAGGTGGTTGATCAACAGATTGCATATTGAAATTTGGACTTTATTTCATACTAATAGTATTTCTCATCGTAAAGTTGAAGCTCCAACTTTTTTCTGGGTACCAGTGATGACGATGATTCACAAATGTAGGTTACACACAAGCTGACAGATTGTGGTGTGCCCATCACAGCCTATTACCTAGAATGAAAGTAGGTGGACACTTTTTTAAAAAACATGAGTGCCCAACCCTGTGCAGATAGAAACATTATGCTGAGAACGATACCTCTGCTTCCCTTTGCAATGGTGTGTGCATCATCACGCTGAGCCAATGCCCCAACAGCTGCTTCGAATAAAACAGGTGGAAAAAACACTCTCCAGGCTGACTTGGATGGTGTGTGCATCACCTCGCTGAAACACTGCCCCCAACAGCTGCTTCAACTCAAATGAACTAAAGGTGTGCGTATCACTGTGTTGTGTTGGAGAAAACACAGATGACAACACGCACTTGAAATAAAGCCGCCCCCCGCTGGGTAACAGCTCACCATGTCCAATTGACTTCCAGCATGCTCCCAACGTAACTACTGGCTCGCTGACACTAACAAACTTGTAGAATGTGGAAATTGATGTTTCATTGACAAAGCCGCTCAAAATGGCCACCACATACTGCGTCAACTACAGATCCATAGTTTCACATGCCCCTTGAGCTGGCGTAGAGTGTGAGACGCTGGAGCGTTAACTGCGCAGTACTAGCCTCAAATGTACCTCCAAATTGGCCGTCACATACTGCGTTGACCACTAGGCTGGAGATGCTGTGTGCCTGTGCTGCTGCATAAAATTCATGCGCATGTGCACTGACCTGCCTACTTCCTTTTTCCACGTTTCTTCTCTAATTAGTGAAGATGGTACACTGTGTCTTCCGGAAGGCTGGACACACCGATGGTCTTCTTATTTAGACTCGTGCTGGAATCTGGACGTAAAGGAAATCAACCACGGAATGAAGAGAGTGATGCTGCGAGGCAGGTATTGGGATCAGCAGTCTCCTGACAACATGTCGCCACAATATTTGTAGTAAGTTGACTACAAATATGAGTAAAACTGGATGTAAATTCATCGTAGATACAGGGAGTGTGCAGCAGCACACTGTAACGGCCACAGCTCACAGGACAATTGCTGTTACTTTAACCAACATCATCACATTCTACAGTGGAATGAAACAACTTCATAAAGCCCCATAACATTCCACCAGATGACTGAAACGCCAACCCAGCACTAACTACTACAGTGAGCACCTCGAAAATCCACTGGGAACTCACAGGTGTCAGAAGTGTGTCCAACATCCGAGGCTTTCTTAAGTCTTGTTGTGCTCCAAAGGTCCCAATTGTAAGTCATGCGTTAAGCACATTCCACTTTTCTAACCTTAACCCCTCCAAGTCACAACATCCTATCACTTTCCTGTTCCTCCACTTTTGAGAGCCATGTACTTACATACCAACATTTTAAAACATGAAAGTGGGAGACGATGATAAGAAAATCGAGGGAATGTATTTTCCATCATTGACTTCTATTGAAGCAGAGGCAATTTTGGATGGGCGACAGCTAAATAAAGCCATCTGTGGATTAAAAAATCGAGAGTCTCCTGTCTGATTTGGGTCTATTGGCATGTATGCATGTAGCCATTAGCTGCGTGTGCATCATAGTCCCAACATAACTACCACAACTATTTCACATTGGGCCACAGCAGCAGATATATCCTGATGGAGAGATAAATACAGAAATCTTTTAATTCAATAGTCACCTGCACTGTCTTGCAGCTGGATTGATGATGTCTTGTAGAACTCAGGGAGAGTAGTTTCATTTGAGTGAAAATTGCAGCATACACAGTGATGCAGGAAAATTACCCAATTTCAAAATACTGCTCTAGGGGAAATACTTGGGCAAAATGCAATTTGCATACATTATTAGCCTTGAAAGGAATGGTGGGAAAATTAATTAGATTCGGAGGAGGATCCCCACTTAGCCTACACCATTCCTAGAGCAGGGCAGGTGAGGTGAACCCCTCTCCTGAAATTCCACCATCTTGGAATGGCGAGAAAACCTCCTATCAGGGCAATGGTAGTTCCTCTCCCCACAGGAAGTGGTCACTAGAGGGTAAAGACACTCCAAAGGGTAAGTAGTCCATTGCCTACTACCTGCCTTCCATGGTAACACTCCTAAATTCAGTATTCTGGTGGCACCCTGAGACCTGAACATCAGATTCGATGGACAAGAGAAGACCAGGACAAAGAAGGCCTGCTGCTCGAGAACTGAAACCCTGCTGCAGAAGAAAAAGGCGCCAAACCTGGCTGCGGCTCCTAGGACTCTACTATCGCTGCTGTTGTGTTGTCCTGAAACCTGAAAGGACTCCAAGAACTGCGAAACACCTCCAGCCTTCAAGAAATTGCCATGAAGCTCCTGTTATGTTCCATATAGGTACCCTAATATAGGCTCAGGTAGTCACCTAACCCTTCACCTATATTCTCCCTACCATTACACTACATAACGGTTCTTAGTACTGTCCTTTTACCTAGTTACGGTAATGTCCAAAGATGACATGGGGCTTTCTCCGAAAAGCTTAAGCCTCATTCATTATGCATGAGGATTCTTGGAATCACTGCAGGACAGCAGGCCTACCATATCCTGCATAAAAACTATGTGCAAGGGTCATTCCTTCCGTCATCCCAGTCCAACATGACACAGTGAAGTATATCCCCAGGGGGCAAACACTTGGGTATATATACACCATCTTTTGCTAAGGTAGTCAGAGGAGAAAAGGACTTCCATGCCGAAACACTGATGCAAGACGCTGAGGCTCCTGCATTGCGGCATTGCTATTCAATGCTCCAGGCCACAGTGAGGGACCATTTTTGTAAACCCATGCATGGGACACATACAGGTGAGTCTCGGCAACCCCTTATTAGCCCACGGTCCATTTATACCCATCCTACAGGTATCCCGTAATATTGAAAGGCTAGATTCCATGCTCATTTTAAGCGCCCGCACCTCTTGTATATATGAAGCGCCAGCGCATTTAGACCAAATAATTGATGTTTGGCGTCAATACCGGCTATGAAATTCTGAGCATATCCTAGCACTAGTATCCCGAAATACTGAAAAGGCTTCATTTTGTGTTCATTTTAAGCGCCTTCATTTTTTATATAAATGAAGCGCCCACGCCTTCAGACCGTATAGCCCTAGTTTGGCGTCCATACTGGCTATGAAGTACTGAGCACATTGTAACACTTAAACCCTTTGCACCTCGAAGAGACTACCTGTGCATTTTTAACTGTCTGCGCCATATACATACCAGATAGTGACTGCCCCCTGGTAAGCTATTGGGGCAATGATTGGGTTCCCAATAGACACAACACTAGCAACATTATAGCTAATGTGTCTCATATATCCTTTACTTCCAGCTCCCATGACGTAGGTATTGTACCTTGCTGATTGTCCATCTACAGAATATTTCTAACCGGTCTGAGAAACTGGATGATTGAGGAAAAAACACAGAGAAATCCCCACAAGAACCAAATCCGCTTAGAAGGGTACCAGTCACTGTCACCTTTAATAACATGCGATGATCATTGAAAAGGGTAGGTACCATTGCATGAAGTACATACAACAAGTCGTTACAGGATAAATAGTCGGGCACAGAAGTGACTCTCGACTTCTATTTTTGTCCAGCAGGGTACCTCGCCTGTAGAATCTGTTGAGACCATTTCAATGTCCCCTAATTCCAACTAGACTTGGGTATGTAACTTCTTCTCTTTCTGCCTTTTCTGGGCACATAAATAAAAATAAAGACAGACTCTGTAATAAATAGCAACTTCTTTTCTTCTCTATAAACCTCAGACTGGGTAGTTTCATCAGCAGCAAGAACCCAATTTACTTTGATTCTTCTGTGGGTCCACGTGTAGAAACTCTACTACTGACAACATCTTTATTAGTAAGTGGATTGCTGCCATTTATTTATGACTGGTGTAATCTTTCACTGAGGCTTTCAAGTGGTCACTGCGTGTCTCTTCACTTTAATAATTTGGTAAAGGTATTTTTTCTTTCATTTTGACTTCTTGACTCAAGTCTATCTCACAATACAACTACTTCTTCGTCACGGTTTTGAAGTACTTTCTTTCTGATTCTCTGATCTGGGTTAATTTTATTATGATTAATCTTCTCTCTTGGGTCAGAGGGACAGATATTATTTGCCTCACAGTCAAATCGATTCAGTATATAGCCTGGTTCTCACCACTTAAAGGACCAGGTTTTAGCTTTCCACTATAGACTTTTATACTCTAAATTGTTCTTAAGGTCCAATCGAGTACTGTATGTAATGTTGTTTAAAATTCATGTTTAGGGCGCTGAACATGTCGCATTTATTTATTTTAGGTATCCCCTGGGTGTGTTTGTAATATGTTGCTATCTGGCAAAGGTCCTGATGAAGGTCGTGTCTATGCCCTCTGATCCACCGAAACGCGCGTCGACCAATGGCCACTGACCAATGATCACTGTTGTTAAGATCTGGCAGTTTACAGCTTAATTTCCTGGTCACAGAGACTTTAAATTTCTTTCAGTCTCCAGATAGTTGTGTTTTTTGGATGAGGTATGAATGTGGTTGTAGGCGTATGAATGTAATTCAGTATGCATGACATTGGCGTTTTTCCAATTTTTTGTTCTGCATTCGGGGAACTGTTTCATATCTTGTGTATGATATATGGTGTTGTAACTTTCTTGTTCATATGTTCATTCATATTTTTAAGATAATCGCAAAAAAAAATTTAAACAAAAAATATATCAATACAAAAGTAAAAGAATTTTTGATATTGGAATACAATAAATGTAATCAAATGATGTACAAATAGGCTTTTTTTGGTTTTGTCTGACATGTTTAACAATTAATGTATGAGCCCTTATTTTTCATGACTTATGCATGTGCAATAGTAAGTAAATAGGTCACGTGGGAGCATTTTTCACATTGTACTGTTGTCTTTTCCCCTCTCCTCCCAGACCTGTAATTAACTTTTTAGAGGGGGTCCCCCATCTCAGCGTTGGCTTACACGGTTATTCAACTGTGGGATTTAATTTTTGTGACTTTTGCTGTAGTTGTAAGTACTGATTGGACCTTGGTGCTTACATTGTAGTGGTTGGCTTTTTTCTATATATTTCCTTGCACACCCTATAGTCTTTCTTTACCTGGTTCACATTTTTGTGTAATAATTTCTGTACCATCCCTCTTTAGACTGACTCTTGCATTTTCATCTATAGTAGGAGAACTGGTCTTGCCCTCTTTTATATCATCTTCACGGTTACAGCATTAATTTGTCCCTGGCTGTAAGTTAAAAATAATGGAGGGTCTTAAGACCTTTGGGTTTTCTGATGAAGACTTTTGCATTTTGATAGGACAAATAACATCTAACGATAACCCATCGACCGCATCACTTGGAGACAATGGGGAATGGAACAATCTGCTCAATTTGAGAAAAAAATTAAAACGCATGGAGTCCCATGCACACTTCATGCTAGAATATCTACGAGCAGGAGTTATACCCTCAGGACTGAGAGTTCGCAATATTCAAGCCTTGTTTGTTGAAATCCGTAAGTTCCTGGAGCGGTGGTCTCTTATTGCTAACCACTGCTCCAGGGACTGGATGCTTTAATTATAGAAACAGCTAGAGAGGTTATGGCTGTTCTAAGCCAGGAAATAGCAGCATTAGAGGACAAATTGAAAACCGCCACAGCTGTTGAAGAAGCTAAATTAAGACTAGAGAAAATAAACATAGATATGAAAGATTTTGAGACTTACTTGATTAACAAAAAAACAGAAAAGCTAAAGAAGGACATCAGGTGGTATGCCCAAGAAAAGGCATACCCATACCTAAATGCATCCTATTATCAAAACTGGAATGAAGGACCTAATCGACAGGGTAACACATACAATCCTAGAAGGAGAATCATTAACTTCTCCGACACGAATTCATCAGATTCTGACAATGAAGGCTCATATGATATGGGAGTAGCCCAATATAATCCGGGACCCTATAGAGGTAGGCAAGTGGCACAACAACCCTTTTATGGCCAACACTTCCAGAGCCAGTCCCCTTTTTTACCGAGAGGCCAACACAGAGGGAGAAACAGGAGGTGGGCCCCAGACAGGGAACTCCCTCAGATGGCCCCACAACATCCACAACCTTATGTGAGAACACGCAATCAACAATACTGGCGCTAGGGGACCCTACCAATACAAATATTACGAGTAAAAAGGACCCTTTGCCCATCTTCAATTTGTCAGCAGTCAATCTTACCTCTGAGGAATATGCTGTCCTCAGTCGTGGCCTCTCATTTGTCCCGAGTACCCGTCTTGATACCTTCAAATTGCATGAAGACCTCTTCGCCTTCTTTAGGAAAGTAAGATTGAAGAAATTCTTTCTAGATAGACCCATGGACCATCAAGAGGAAAATTAATCAAAATGTAAACCCCCGTCACATTTCACTCCCACCTTAGATATGGTGGGACCTGAGGTTAACATCTTTGAGCAAAATGTTCTTAAAGAAATAGCGCGTGTCATTAAATATCCTCCAGTTACACGCAGCAACTTATCCCAGATAGACAATGAGGCTCTGAATAAAATAAAACATAATCAAGACCTTGTCATAAAACCTTGTGATAAAGGTGGCGGTATCATTATCATGAACAAATCTGACTATAACACCAAGATTTCGGACATGCTAGCGATCCCGGAACACTACAGAAAATCACACCCCAGAGAGCTCACCAAATTGAACAACACCATTCAAGAAGTTACTCAGAGAGCACTTGAAGGTGAACTCATCTGTGAGGACGAATATACCTTTCTAAATAAATCATGCCCCAAAACACCAGCTTTGTATGGGGTACCCAAAACCCACAAACATGTATCAGACCCTCCACTTCGTCCCATCATTTCCACCATTGGCTCGAGTACGGAGCCCCTCTCCAAATATGTCGATTCCTATATATGCCCTCTAGTTCAAAATTATGCTTCCTACATACGTGACACAGGGGACATCATCAACAAAATTGAAGGCATGACATTTGATCCCCTCACAGAGATCCTGGTAACGCTTGACATTGAGGCCTTATACACCAACATTCCTCAATGTCAAGCGTTACAAGCAGTGGCGTCCCTTCTCCGGAGGTCCCCAGGTGATAGACCGGATGATTTCATTCTGGAATGTTTACAAATAGTCCTACTGAATAATTTTTTTGAATTCAACGGACTTATATACCAGCAAGTTAAGGGTAAGAGCATGGGGGCTTCCTGTGCTCCAAGTGTAGCAAATGCATATATGGGAGAATGGGAACTTACAAATGTTTTTAATGAGGCTGCCCCCTTCTTTGAAAATGTATATGTCTGGAAACGATTCATCAATGACATTTTTTTCATTTGGAGGGGAGCCATGCACTCATTGCAAGAATACATTTGTTGGCTCAATGCAAGTGACAGTAATCTTAAGTTTTCAGCCACTTTTAGTTCCAAACTGGTTGAATTCCTAGATATTGAAATTTTTGGGATCAACAACATGCTCCATGTCAGTCTATTTAGGAAACCCACAGCTAAGAATACACTACTGCAATACCAGAGTTTCCACCCCACCTGTCAAAAAGATTCAATCTCCTTTGGGGAATTCTTACGGGTGCGGCGCAATTGTACTAACATGGATGACTATCACAAATATGGAGATGCCCTTAAACAGCGGCTATTAGCGAGAGGTTTTCCCATAGACTTGTGAGACATGCCTTTAAAAGGGCTAAGTATTATAATCGTGATGCCCTCCTTCAAGGCACACAACGCCCCTCTCGTGACCAAGTCACATGTATTGTCAATCACTCTCAACTAAATTACAAGATTAAAAACATCATCAACAGAAACTGGAAGGTCCTTAACACCAATGAGAATGATCCCCAACTCCCGCTGCCTTTGGTGGCTTATCGCAGAAATCGTAATTTGCGTGACATTCTAGTGCACACTAGACCTCTTTCCTCACGCATTCAACATCAAACCACCATTATGGGGCTACCTTTGATTTTAGGCAACCACAAGTGCGGTTCCTGCCATGCGTGTGAATCCGCAATCGTTATGGATCTCATCCCCTACAAAGGTCGCAGAATTAAACTCAGGGACCTTACCAACTGCAGGAGCCAGAACATTATCTATATGTTACTGTGTCCGTGCAGTTTAGCATACATCGGTGAAACAGCACGAGAATTCCGCATAAGATACAGTGAACATAAGTCTGCCATACGGACACACAAAACTACGGCTCCCCTAGTCCAGCACTGCCTAGAAAAACAGCACTCAGAGAAAGATCTGACATGGTGCGTGATAGAAAAAATAAAATGTCAGGCAGGAATCCCGGTTGATGTCACCCGTAAAAGAAGGGAAACCTTCTGGATCTATACTTTAAATAGTGTCAAACAGGGATTGAATGAAGAAATTCTCTGGAATGTCACAGGTAGCCGCTAGCGGAACCCTCTAATTCGGGCCAAACCATCCCTTACATACTCTCCAGGGATATTTCCTTCTGGTGCTATGTAAGTAACTTAATTAGAGGGATGAAAGCGACAAAGGCATTGAGAATAGTGATTTACTATCAGCGCATACCATGATATTAATGAGCAGATTCTATTGATACAGCTTAAGTTGAGGAACATATACTTTTGTTGTGTATATAGCAGTCACCAAAGATAATCACACAGATTTTATTTACTTGTGATAAGTGGTACTTCCTCTTCCTCAGGGTGTTACACCTGGACTCTACACCAATTGACGTGTATGTAGCATATACTGTTTTCCCAGCGCAGGCCTTTTTCTCCAGCTTAAATTCTCGGATACCTTTGAAGGGATTGCTCTTTCATCTAATGCATGTATACAGATATGCGCATGAGACCTTATTACATCGCCAGTGAAATTATTTCATTCGGAACCCCCATGTGTCCGTGCAAGCGTGTACACAGTCTATTATTGTTCTCTTTCTTCGGTGTCCATGTATTAACAACATTGGACACACTAGTCTTAGGGCCCCTATTACGCCATTCTAATATGGCGCCACTACTGGACGCACTACCTCAGGGCCCTTATTAGACCACCCAAATATGGCACCCATATCTGCTGTGTAAGTCCTATTTCCACATCTATAACACACCAGGTGATCGGGATCACCATGTGCGCCAATCAGTCGCAGGACGCCTATATACGCGGCACTGCGGCATTGCTATTCAATGCTCCAGGCCACAGTGAGGGACCATTTTTGTAAACCCATGCATGGGACACATACAGGTGAGTCTCGGCGACCCCTTATTAGCCCACAGTCCATTTATACCCATCCTACAAGTATCCCGTAATATTGAAAGGCTAGATTCCATGCTCATTTTAAGCGCCCGCACCTCTTGTATATATGAAGCGCCAGCGCATTTAGACCAAATAATTGATGTTTGGCATCAATACCGGCTATGAAATTCTGAGCATATCATAGCACTAGTATCCCGAAATACTGAAAAGGCTTCATTTTGTGTTCATTTTAAGCGCTTGCATTTTTTATATAAATGAAGCGCCCACGCCTTCAGACCGTATAGCCCTAGTTTGGCGTCCATACTGGCTATGAAGTACTGAGCACATTGTAACACTTAAACCCTTTGCACCTCGAAGAGACTACCTGTGCATTTTTAACTGTCTGCACCATATACATACCAGATAGTGACTGCCCCCTGGTAAGCTATTGGGGCAATGATTGGGTTCCCAATAGACACAACACTAGCAACATTATAGCTAATGTGTCTCATATATCCTTTACTTCAAGCTCCCATGACGTAGGTATTGTACCTTGCTGATTGTCCATCTACAGAATATTTCTAACCGGACTGAGAAACTGGATGATTGAGGAAAAAACACAGAGAAATCCCCACAAGAACCAAATCCGCTTAGAAGGGTACCAGTCACTGTCACCTTTAATAACATGCGATGATCATTGAAAAGGGTAGGTACCATTGCATGAAGTACATACAACAAGTCGTTACAGGATAAATAGTCGGGCACAGAAGTGACTCTCGACTTCTATTTTTGTCCAGCAGGGTACCTCGCCTTTAGAATCTGTTGAGACCATTTCAATGTCCCCTAATTCCAACTAGACTTGGGTATGTAACTTCTTCTCTTTCTGCCTTTTCTGGGCACATAAAATAAAATAAAGACAGACTCTGTAATAAATAGCAACTTCTTTTCTTCTCTATAAACCTCAGACTGGGTAGTTTCATCAGCAGCCAGAACCCAATTTACTTTGATTCTTCTGTGGGTCCACGTGTAGAAACTCTACTACTGACAACATCTTTATTAGTAAGTGGATTGCTGCCATTTATTTATGACTGGTGTAATGTTTCACTGAGGCTTTCAAGTGGTCAGTGGGTGTCTCTTCACTTTAATAATTTGGTAAAGGTATTTTTTCTTTCATTTTGACTTCTTGACTCAAGTCTATCTCACAATACAACTACTTCTTCGTCACGGTTTTGAGTTACTTTCTTTCTGATTCTCTGATCTAGGTTCATTTTATTATGATTATCTTCTCTCTAGGGTCAGAGGGACAGATATTATTTGCCTCACAGTCAAATCGATTCAGTACATAGCCTGGTTCTCACCACTTAAAGGACCAGGTTTTAGCTTTCCACTATAGACTTTTATACTCTAAATTGTTCTTAAGGTCCAATCGAGTACCGTATGTAATGTTGTTTAAAATTCATGTTTAGGGCGCTGAACATGTCGGACCTGATTCACAGAACTAACTTACGTCAAAAACGTAAAGTTAGTACTTTTAGTATTCACAGAATACACTTACTCATTTTGGTATTCACAGAATTAACTTACTCATTTCGGTATTCACAGAAGTTAATAGTCCTAACTTTAGGACTCCTAAATGCCTTCTGTGAATACCGAAAGTCTTAAAGTTAGGATTTTTCTCAGTTTAGGAGTAGTAAAGTTAGGGTATTCTGTGAATACCAAAAAGTATTAACTTTACGTTTTTGACGTAAGTTAGTTCTGTGAATCAGGCCCGTCGCATTTATTTATTTTAGGTATCCCCTGGGTGTGTTTGTAATATGTTGCTATCTGGCAAAGGTCCTGATGAAGGTGGTGTCTATGCCCTCTGATCCACCGAAACGCGCGTCGACCAATGGCCACTGACCAATGATCACTGTTGTTAAGATCTGGCAGTTTACAGCTTAATTTCCTGGTCACAGAGACTTTAAATTTCTTTCAGTCTCCAGATAGTTGTGTTTTTTGGATGAGGTATGAATGTGGTTGTAGGCGTATGAATGTAATTCAGTATGCATGACATTGGCGTTTTTTCCAATTTTTGTTCTGCATTCGGGGGAACTGTTTCATATCTTGTGTATGATATATAGGGGCCGATTCCGATTCGGGCCGGAATTCTCTCCGACCGAGCCGGACCCGGAGAGAATTCCGACCGAATCGGACCCTAGCAGTCCGACCGAACGAGTACGATGCGTTCGCATGCTATCGGACTCGATTCGGTCGGACTCCCATTGAAGTCAATGGGAGCCTGTCGTACGACGCGTACGCGGGCTCCCATTGACTCAATGGGTGCGAGGCGGTCAAGGGCGCCCCCTACAGCGTGTACGCATCCATGCGCATCGCGGCGTACATGCACAGGTAGGGGGGACCCATGGGTCCCCCCTGTGTGCGACGCGGACCCCCAAAGTCCGGCTCCGACAGCTTTTTCGAGCCGGACGGCGCGAGTCGATCGGAGTGGTCGCGGCACGCATCGTACTTACCCGGCTGGGAAACGTCTCCATAGCGCGGTGCGAGTCGTGTCCATGCGAGTCGGTCGGAGCGTGTTGAAGCCGCGTTCGAGTCGGTCGGAGATTTCGCGGGTGCCTGCATCGTACTCGCTCGGCCGGACCCGCGTACGATTCGGTCGGGAAACAGGGCTCCGAATCGGATCCGGTAAATCCGAATCCGATTCGGAGCACTACCGGCAGAGATCGGAATCGGCCCCATGGTGTTGTAACTTTATTTGTTCATATGTCCATTCATATTTTTAAGATAATCGCAAAAAAAAAAATCTTAAACAAAAAATATATAAAATATATCAATACAAAAGTAAAAGAATTTTTGATATTGGAATACAATAAATGTAATCAAATGATGTACAAATAGGCTTTTTTGGTTTTGTCTGTCATGTTTAGCAATTAATGTATGAGCCCTTATTTTTCATGACTTATGCATGTGCAATAGTAAGTAAATAGGTCACGTGGGAGCATTTTTCACATTGTACTGTTGTCTTTTCCCCTCTCCTCCCAGACCTGTAATTAACTTTTTAGAGGGCGTCCCCCATCTCAGCGTTGTCCTGCACGCAGACACTCCAGCTCGCAGTGATCTGACATCCCTTGCGGGGTGTCCACCTCAAGAACAAGATGGGGTCCCACAGTCTCTCACTTCAGGTAATGGGGTTGACTTTATCCTAGAGGGATTCTTGGCTTTACACCCACATACATGCTAGGTACATTCAGGTACATCTAGTTAGGGACGCATCATAGAAGTACGCATTTTACTGTCATGTATTTCATATACCTGCCTGTATTCATTGTTTTAGAACGATGGTAGAAATCTACCAACCTTTTACTCTTTTAGTGCTTATTATCATTTATATCTGTTACTGTCTAATGGTTGTTTCAGAACACCTATTTTACACTAGAATGACGCTGGTTCAATAAATGCTTATTGAGAAACGTCCCCACAGTTTATTCTGTGTCTCTCTGAGACAAAGTGAGCACGAGTGACTGAGCGAAAAGTGGCACTGTTTCCACTATCCTGAGGGATCAGGGTTGTCATGTTCGATAGTTGCCAAGAACTATTCTCTCCTTGGTAAGAGGGGTTTCTATTGGCACTGTGAGCTAGCTGGTATACAGGCTGACATATTCGGTAGGGGTGTCCAGAATCAGTCTGTACAGTATATGTTGTCTAAATGCACAGATTCTATATAGGTTTATACACAGACACCAATCCTGTGAAGTCCGAATTGCCATCTTGATGCTCCACTATGAACTCGAAGAAGCTTCAAAACAAGAAAAGGTATAAGATCTCCGGATAGTCAGATCTGCCTCTCAACCAAGTTTGGATGCACTAGGACCTACAGTAACTGCGGCGTACCAGTACCCGGTGTACCGGACCCCCAACAACAAACACCAAGAAGGAGAGTTCACTCCTGACTCCTGTAGCACGAGAAGCAAGCACCCATTGAGGGACATTGAGGCACCCAAGACCCACTTCCTGAGTGGCCCAGCTGTCCAAAGATTGCCTCTCCAAGTTGCCTGCTACTGACCGCGAGGACCTCATGACACACGACGCCCGGCTGACCTGTTTGCTCTGCACCCGGCCTCATCGCCCCAGCACTGACCAACCAGCCCATCCCCATGGTGAATCTCGGCCAGAATATCGACGACCAGAATATCGACGACAAAAATATCGGACCCGAAATATCAATGTCCAGAATATCGAAGTCCTATCTACATAATGGTGAGTACAAAAATATTGCTAAAAAAATATTGTTGTTAAAAATATCGTTTTTTTTAATGTTTAAAAAATAATGTAATATAAATTAAATAATACAGGTAATTAAAATAAACATTGTTAAAAGTATTAGAAAATGTTTAAAATTATAATTAATACATATAATGTAAAAATAAATTAAACATAGATATATATAAAATATAATATATATATATATTTACTTAATAATATTAATAAATAATTATTTTAATGAATTATATTTTGTTACAAACATATTAAAAAATATAAATACATATATATACACATACACCAATAACATAAAAATAAAAATAAAATATATATATAATAAATTAAAATATTACAATATTTTTAATTATTTTAAAATACATTTTACACTATATTAACTTAAACAGTAAGGAAAATATTACAAAGCGGAGAGATTAAAATTACTATTCCCACTCCAGTGAGTGCAACAGTAGGGAAAATGTTGGATAGCGGAGGGTTAAAAATTACTATTCCCACTCCAGTGAGTGCAACAGTAGGGAAACTGTTGGATAGCGTAGGGGTAAAAATTATTATTCCCACTCCAGTGAGTGCAACAGTAGGGAAAGTGTTGGATAGCGTAGGGGTTAAAATTAATAATTTCAAAAATTTTAATACAAAATTAAAATTAAAAAAACAGCAACTACAGTACAAAAATTGTTAATACAAAAAAAAATATCAAAATATTACAAAATTCCCCAAAATACAAAAATAATTAAATATTAAAAAATACTAAAAATTAAATACAAACATTAATTTATAAAAGTTTTAAAACACCATTTTACAAACAACTATCTTTACAAATACATAATTATAATCCAAAAAATATTTATTAATAATTTATAAATAAATTACTTCACACCATATTCCACTAAAAACGCACAAATAACTCATACAAATTTGACAGAATTGACAGAATTAACTTATTTACCAATTAAATATTTATACTTTTCAAACAATTAATAATTAAATATTATTAAATAAATTACCACAAACAAAACTATAAAATAGAAATATAAAATGAATACTAATAAATAAAAATTATTAATTACTTTGGGGCCCATTACGATGGCGGGCGGAAGCACTACCGCCGTGCTGGCGGATGCAAAAACCACCAGTTACCGCCGGCACGCAGCAGTCCACACGCCCGCCCAATTACGATGCGAAAAGTAGGCCAAACACCGCCGGCAAGCCAGCAACACCGTCCGCCATCAAAGTGCGCCCGCACACGTAGCGGCGCAGCACAACTGACACACACCGTCCGACGAAACACGTCCCGCCCGGCGCATAAATTACGATGCCGCAAACAAACGGCTCCCACGGCAAAGAGACACCGCACGTGAAAGAGAGGCGGAAACACGGACGCAGAGCACGGACAACGAAGAAGCGGCACCCCGGGCATGAATCCAGCACTGCAGGCCCTTCCCATGCTTCTGCTGATGCACCACCAAGGACGCAACGTACCGCGGAGACGCAGGTAGGCACACACACAACAAGTGCACGCAAACAGCGCACACAGTGCAAGGGCGGAAAAAGCGGACAACCCCCACCAGCGCGTGCACACTACACATCCACCATTGCATCCACATATGACACACAGGCCAAATCCAAACATCGCGGAACACATGTGTACACACCACCTGGGACTAGGAACCAACCACCCCGTCACGGCCCCAAAGCGCCGATGACGCCGCCACACATGCGCACAACGCAGAGGCCAACCGCAGCGCCATGCATGCGTCGCACACAGACACAGGGACACAACCAAGCAGCACACACACCAGCCCCACCCCGAACGCACATGACACGTGACAGGCCGGCCACAGACATGTCCCCAACGCCCAATTCACGGACAACACCCAACGCCACACAACCGACGCACACATGTCAGTGAAGTCACGCAACAGCAGGACACACCCCAGTGTAACAAACATGGCGAAGCACACAGCGGCGGCAACACCAACTAGGAGAAGCAGGGCCCCTTCGGGAAGAGGAACGCCAGTACCACACTGAAAAACCCATACCACCCTGCACATATGAACAAGACACATGAAACGGAACACCAAAGAGCCCGGTGACCGACAACAGGTGGCCCAAGAATTACATCCACACACAAGGCCCAACGCAGAGCGGAAAGGCAGCCTGCCGCCCACACAAGGGAGAGCAGACAGCACTGAATGACCTTCCATTCCAACTCCGAAACCACAGCCCTACGACAGAAGCCGGTGAATACAGCCATTGTCCAAGAATAGACCAACACAGGCATGCCGAGGAGACCGACCACACGGCAGATAGCGCATATCACAGAAGCACACAACGGACGGGGAAGAAAGAAGAAAACACTCCCCCATGTCGGCCACATGCAAGTTAATTGGAAGGAGTCACACAGCACTGACCTTGAACTGTCTGAGAAGCATGTGGGAAGAGGGCCCGTGTCCTCCAAACAAGCCAACAGAACACAAGTCCTGTCTCCCTACGACTACACAGAGCTCACAGCAACCTCGGAGTGTGCACATTGCAGACTGCACACACAGCCGGAGCACGCCACCACAACGCACCGCTGCGAAATGGCAACCGCAACACACCTACCCAACTACGCCGAAGAGCTCAAGCTGTACCAAACCAGCATGATACATACATTGGGATGCGATCTCCTGTCCCTGCTGAACGTAAGTTACCGACTGACTTACCGCATCACATTGTTCAGCTGCGTCATGCCCGTCTTCTACTGTCGGAGGTGTCCCTACCAGCATCCCGTCGAGATATGCCTCTCCAACCCGGCATGTCTGAAGGCGGACCTGCTACCACTACTCCTCCCTCTGGACGCACACGACAGGGCCTGCTCTGCCTATGGGGGCATGGCGTATGTGGCCAACATCGCACGCGCACTGAAATGGAACCACTGTGCCTCCACACGACGGATCATCGAGAACAGCTACATCGAATGTCACCCAGCATGCCCCATCATGGTCCTCCAAGGGACAACCTACGAACAACACCTTGACAGCCACCATCCGCTTCATTGGCTGGCAAACATGTACACCACCAATGACATGGAAGCCCTGCTGGGCGGCATCGCATACCTGACAACCTGTAAATACGTCGGACCACAACGCAGGTTCCCCGAGTGACCTATGAAGTCCAACCCCGCACCCATGCTCAGCTTCCGCACGGACTGGCCAGTCACCACCACAACAGCCATACCAAACGACCGGCAACTGTAACCACACCATCAACGACATCGCCATGACATCGGATATGACCGGGACATGCACACTGTTCCCCATCACATCCAGGAACACCGCATGCATCGTGGGAGGCAGTGGCATGGGCTCTGTGCATCGCACCCACATGGACGGAACTGCACGAACAACCAGGACACGACATGGATCCAGCGCACATGGACACACACACCGCTCAGTGGACATGAATAGGTCGCCTGGAGTCTGTGGGTGCTGCACCCCTCCCACCCCCGCCCCGGGAATCCCATACCAGGACCTTTGCATGGACGACAAGTGCATACAACAACAACACGACCCCAGTGACTGTGACATGTCCAGTAACCACCACAGTGCAACAACAAGTGGCACGCCGCTGCATGCACGCAAGCACATGCCCTGATGTCATCTCACATGCACGCGTGCATGAGGAACAACCGCAGCAAACCTGTCACATGGAACTGAGATGGACTGTGCCCATGATGCCGAGCGGTCTGGTAGGCTACATGTATACCGTCTGTGTCAAAGTCCGCAGCTCCGCAGCTATACGTAAATGTACATTAGCACAGCCTTGGCCAAGCAGATGTAACCCCACACCCTATCCCATTTGTAATCATGCTCAGTATATCCTCAATATGTATTCCGCTGCCAGTAGTGTCCACTATACTGCATCACAGAGGACAGAAGACTCAATATAATGTTTGAAACCAGAACTGTCTCCGCTGACTCATTTCACAAGTACGAATGAGAGAGGATGAGAGTATGTGAAGTACACGGCAGTCGTGACATGACCATGTAGTCCACTGGTATTGGATGTCAACGCAAATGAGTAGCACTACTGTGGAAGACACACATGTGTCGTGTGAAGTCGTATGGACGCAGTGCTCAGGTGGGTGGGTGCGACGGGTAGATGCGCACATGCCAAGTTGGAGCACGCCGTGTTGGGAGGGCTCATGAACAGTACACCACCGCTTCCCTGGGCATTGTGAGAGGACACCTGTCGGGGGGGAGTGAACACGTGTGTGCACAGCAGCCGGGCACACGTACAAAGCGGTACCAGGCGCACCTCAGCCCACCCTCTGTGGACGAGCTGGATCCTGTTGTGCGCCCGCCATGCCCCTTGACAAGGCACACACAGCCCCAGTCGACCAGGTGTAACCCCAACATAGTCAATCCGCACAGGCGATACAGGGCACGGGATGGCAGTGGAGCATGGTGTGTGAGAGGTCTCCTCGCGCTCCTCCTGGTCATATCACGCAGGCAATAGAACCTCAACGTCCAGCATGGCAAAAAGTCAAATGGAAGTGTGGGGGGACGCACCACAGCACGAGCAGCACTGACGTCACGGGAGGTGGCTCGCACCATCCCATCCATTGCCCATCATACCAACCACGCCACATGCCATTGCGACTAAGTGCAAGCGCGTGCGCCACCACCCCTGAGCCCTCCCCAGAGAGGCCAAAGAGTGAATGTGTGGGCCATCAGCCACAGACGGACGCGGCATGGCCGCAAGGGCAGCCACAGCCACTGGGTGTCGCAGGTGGCGGATCCGGAAGGCGAAGACTGTGATGCATAGTCCATGCAGGCCGGGTCTCCATTTGGGGCACCACGCAGGTGGACGGTGTCCCGCCACACATCATACCCTGAGACAGCCCACTCGTGCAACTGGACCCACACATACACTCCTTGCCCTCTCTGGTGCGAGCTTGGGGCTGCCTGTGCAAGCGCTAGCCTCGCAGGTGAGCATGCATATTGGGGGGCGAGGGGAGGACATGAGGGCTGGGGCGAAGATGACTGTATCACTGTCAGTTAGTACAAGGGATGACCCAGATGTGGAAAGGAAGAGACGTGTCCCGTGTGTACTGCAACTAGTCGCCAATCCAACTACCCCCATGTCCGGAATGTAAGCCCGCACCTAGGCCCGCCCATCCGCCACATCGAACATACCACCAGCACGACAACCTTCCCATTTGAAACACTGACTGGGGGTGGCGACCAGTGAACAATCATGTGTAGCCTACCCACGCGTACATGTGGGCCCTCCATGATCCATGTCACCTGCGGCAAAGACATGACATGCGCAATGAGGGAAGTGAGGAGAGCTGTCCGCCCCACGCGCAGAAGGTGCATCAGCTCCACAGACCCAGCAGCGAGTCCAGCAGGGGTCACATGTGCAGGGGCAGCTGTGCCTGGTGTGAAGGCACATGCATATAGACAGCACATCGACCAATGTGTAGTCTGCCCACATCCACAGTCCATCATCATGCGGACATGGGAATTGAACACAGGGCAACACATCTTAGCTGGTGCACCCACCGTGACCAACAATGCGCAATCATCGACGTACCCGCCCTGTGCATGGCCCCCCACCCAACGGAGGCACATCCAGTGCCACCATCCCACACACACAAGCCTTCCACGGAACATGCTGTGTCCAATGGTCAGTACAGAGTCAGCGCCCATCTGGTGGATCCTGAACAGGAGACACATGCACACACATGCCAGCTCCCACTATGTACGACTGCCACCTGGCACGTGCAATGTAACCTCTCACCTGTGACGTGTGACTGCAAGCACACAGCCGTCTTGGCATGGGGCTGTCAATGTGGACACCAGTCAATGTTTCGGGAGCTGTGATCCGTACAGTGCTGTACATAGGGTGCAGTGCTGACACCTACTACTGTCTCATATCCCCTCGTGCCACAGGTCCCACTTGTATTGGCCGCTCAGCCCGTGCCCACATCGTCGTCGTCGTGTGCCATACTCATCCAGCCTCGGAAGCAGTACCATGCTCAGCAGACACTCATGTTGCCGTGGCGTTGCCGCTTAGCGAATATGCAGTCAGTCCCCATCAGCACGCCCCGCAAGTCATTGGGGCCTAGATCCCCATGTGCATGCACATGGCAGTGGTATGTCTCACTTGCCATTGCCATTGTTGGGAGACCTGTGTAAGTGTATTGTGGCCGTGCCGTCCCAGCTTGACAGCTGGGCTGTGGCTCATGTGCTTGCTCAGTCATGTCAGTGATGTGTATGCGAAATTGCTATGTGCCGTGTTGCTTTGACATGTGTCCTCTGTCATTTAACCCAGGCGGAGACCGAACATTGACCGCCCATACCAATTGCTGGCGGACATGGACGATACAGAGGTAATCAGGAAGTTTCGGCTGGACAGGCCAACTCTGCATCGACTGTGTGCCATGTTAGAGCCCCATCTCCGTCCCCGCAGGGTGTATCCGACTGCTGTCACCCCCACGGCTAAGGTGATGGCCGCCATGCATTTCTTCGCCACTGGGTCATTCCAGCACACAGTGGGCAGTGGAGGAGGGATGTCCCAGCCCATGTTCAGCAAGGTGCTGAGGGATGTACTGGCAGCCATGATGCTGTACCGGAACAGGTACATCAGATTCCCCAGGGCTCGTGAATTGGCGGCAGTGAAGGGTGCATTCTATGCCCTTGGCAGAATCCCACACGTCGTGGGAGCCATTGACTGCACTCATGTTGGCCTTGTTCCACCACAGGCCACTGAGCACCTGTACCGCAACAGGAAGCACACGCACTCCCTGAATGTGCAAGTGGTGTGCCTTGCGGACATGGTGATCACCCACGTGTGTGCCAAGTTTCCAGGCTCGGCACATGACGCACACATAATGCGCAACAGCATCTTGCCACGACTGATGGCCAATATGCAACAGGATCGTGCCTGTATTGTCGGTGAGTATGTGGAGTGGTGTAGCGTGCTGGTTGTGCGATGCTGTCCCCTGTCCAGTTGGAATAGCAACGGTTCTCTGTGTCCCTCACACCCAGGTGACTCTGCGTATCCGAATGGGGCATGGCTGCTCAGTCCATTGAGGAATCCTCGCACCCCAGCAGACGATCGATACAATGAGGCACATGGGAGGACCAGACGTGTGGTCGAGCGTACCTTTGGCCTCCTCAAGTCCAGGTTCAGGTGCCTGGACCGCACCGAGGGTGCACTGGCGTACTCCCCACAGAAGGTGTGCCAGATAGTGGTGGCGTGCTGCATGCTGCACAATCTGGCCATTCGGAAGCAGATCCCCCTCATTGTGGATGACGGAGATCAACCAGGGCCCCAGCCCGCAGACCAGGACAGCTCGAGTGAGGTGGACAGCGGAGAGGAGGAAGCTGGGAATGTGCGCCAGCAGCTCATCGCCCGCTACTTCACTTGACGGTGAGTGTCCATGTACGACGGATGATGTGTCTGTATCTATGCAGGTGTGTGTGTGCTGTGTCAGGGTGGCCGTATGTTCACTGCGTGCAGTGTGTCAACGCTCCATGGCCAGGGTAGTATGCCACTGTTGGTGGCTGTGGCATTGTGCCCTATTGCTCTGTGCGATGTGTGTACATTGCTTGTAGTTGTTGACATGTACTGTGTGATGGGTGTGTGACACACTCATTGAATGTGCTCCTGTTCTGTCTCCCACCCCTAGGTCCCTACAGGCCCTCCGGATTCCATTTCCATGCCACGCATCAGGTGCCTTTCCACCCAAGGTGGCCGTTGTATTCCGTACAATAAAGACACAGGGCACAAACAGCAGTTAGTGAAAAAGGTGCATTTATTACAAACTGTGACATGTGATTGTGTGTAAGGTGATGACAAAAGTGGTGCGTGCAGTGACAATGAGCTGTCGGTCATGGCTGCGTGATGATCAGGGTGTACCCACTGGTTCTATGTCCATAGTCCAACACACACATGCCATCCAGATGGCTGTGTGGAGTGGGATCGTAGAGCAAGTCAATGCAGTGGCTGGTCAAGGAAGGCTGGCGGAAGGCTGGCTGGCTGCCTCACTTGCGACTGGAGCGTGCGAAGTCCTCCCGGGAGATCTGTTTCCTCTTCGGACGGCCCCTTCCACGTTTGGGAGGGGGGTGTGGTGGCGACCTGCTGGTGGTGGGTGAGGTGTGCTCACTGGCTGTGGACGCAGGGGAAGTGGACACTGCTGGCCGACCCTGCGCCCTAGCAGGTGGTGGCGGAGGTGGTGTTGCTGGCCTTGCCTGTGACCCCACCGCCACCACCAGCTGGCCCATGAGGTCCACGAGTTGGTCCATACGGGACACGAATTGGCCCATATGGGCGTCCATGGACCTCAGCACCCCCAGCACCTCCCGCGTGTCAGTAGCAGACCTGGCCCATTGTCCTTGGGCCTCTTCATAGGCCCCAAGGACTCTGGCCATTTGAGGCAGGGCATGGCTCCCAGGGGAGGCTGGCGTTTCCCTGACCCTGCTCCTCCTACCAGTCCTGCTGCCACCGGCCTGCCCACTAGCCACATTGCACACCACGGTCCTCGCTGTGGCTCCCAGGGTGGATCCAGTCGGCCGGGCCACCACCTGCGCTGGGGCTGGTGCCAGCGAAGACGGGGTGGTGGTGGAGGCGGTGGTGGTCGGTGCGGCGATGGTGGCGGTTGCGGCAGTGGTAGTGGCCGCAATGACCGTGGGTGTGGCCGCAACGACAGTGGCAGCAGGGGACTGGGACTGTTCAGCATCCCTGGATGATGGGTTGGTGGGTAGGAGGGGTCCTGGGGAGCGGCTGGGCCCTGCCACGCCAGATGGGCCAGCTTGGTGGTCCGTGTCCGAAGAGGTGGACAGATCCTCCAGATCCGTGTGTCCTCGTTGGGGGCTTGTAGGCTGGCTGTGCTGGCTGCTGTCTCCATCCCCAGCGTCCAGCAGTTCGTCACCTGTGGAGAGAATGAGATTTGTTATTGTGTTGCACCTGGCGAAGTATGTATTAGTCGTCTGACATTGGCAGTTCGTGCAATCTCGTACATGGGTTTCCCGGAGGCGAGTGTGTGGCTGTGGCATCTGTAGTTGTGTGTGCTAGGCAATGGGACTGTGTGCTGTGCACATGTGGCATGGGACGGATTGGCCATGCCGATGGGTGTGTTGCTTTGCCCCTACTCATTGTGACTCTGGTGTATGCGGGCTCCTGGCCCATCCTGGGTCTGGTTTGTACTTTGCTTTTGGAGTTCAAATGGAACGCTTAGGAACGCATATGGCAACATGGGGGCCATGCCCCAGATTCGCATTTGGGAGGGTATATGCTTTTGGGGTACATGCTGTGAGCCATGGGTGCCGAACGTGACATGTGTTGTGGCAGCATGACAGTGCATGGTCTGAGGTGTGTGCATGCCTGACATGCCCTGCATATTTGCTGTCTGTTGTGGTTACTGGACATGGCATTGGACGCATCGTTATGAGTGAGTGATAGTTGTGTGCCAGCCAACGTATTGCAGTTGTCCCATCTCCTTGGTGTGCGTGCTGCCCTGTGCCATGTGCATCACTGCAGTGCTCGGGGGGGTGTGGCCCATGTTGTGTGTTGTTGCTCACAGTGTGTCGTGCGCTTAATTGACTTCTGGCACATGGTTGGTCATGGGCATGTGTCTTAGCGTGACTGCTGTATGTGTGGCAGCTGTGCGGATGACATGCCTTTCATGAGACTGGGGCTGACGGATGGGATGGATGGTATGTTGTATGTGCATGGTGTGTCTGTGTGTTTGATGGGTTCAGTGGTGTTCGTGTGCATTTCTGTTGTTCCGCTCTGTTGCGTCTAGTGTTGTTTGTCTTACATAGGCGTAGTTGTGGGGTGTGGGGTTGACAGGCAGTGGGGGCTACATGGACAGGACTTCAATGGTGTTTCGGTTGTGTGTGATGAGTTGCACAGTGGCTGCCGTGTGGGACTATATTCAGTGTGGCTTGTGCATGCAGACGTGGCTCCTTGGGTGTTGCTATGTCTGTGATGGGTCATGTGGGGTGTGAGTCTGCTGTTCATGTCCGTGTGCACATTGTTCACTTGTTCGTGACGGTGGGCGGTGCTGCGTGTCCGTGTGCTACGTGACATGTCCCATGTGTTGGTGGTGTTATGGTCCTCATGCCTCCAGTAATCCAGCCCTGTCCAGTTTCCCACCTGCAAGTTGTTCGTGCGTGCACTGTACTGGATGCCACATGGCTCTAAGCGGGGGTGCTCCATGTTGCAGGTCTGTGGGGGTGGGGGGTGTTGTGGGTCGTGGGGGTGGCTGGACACCCACTGACACCGATTGCTGTGGACCGTGATGTCTGCCTTTCGGCTGTCGTTGTGCACTGTGGTGGCTGACACGTGGCTGTGGGGTGTGGGGGATGCTCCTCCTTGCTGTGCTGTGGGACTGGGGCCTGGTGTGTGTTGTACTTGGGCTGTCCACCCTCCCACCCACTGCACTTTGTGTTCCTGCCACTTACCTGTTACTTGTCGGTTAGTGCAGCTGTGGCGGACACATGGGTGTGGTGGGTGCTCGTTGTGGCGCTTCTGGCATATTTGGGGACCTGTTGGTGGTTACGTGGCTGGCTTAGTGTACACATATCCCCACGCATCTTACAGTTGTTCGGTTTGGGCTGTGTGTGGTAGTGTCTGTTGCATGTGTGTGTGATGTGTTGTGTATTGTGTGCTGGACATGGGGGTGTTTGTCCCTGGGAGCTGTGGCATGGTAGTTGCGCATGTGAGTACATAGCGGTGTGCTGGTATACATTAGTTTGTACTTACCAGCCTCCACTCCCCCTGCTAATCCGGCGTGGATCTCTGGATGGATTACGACTCGCACCTTCTCCTCCCACGCTTTGAAGGTCTTAAAGAGCACGGGATTCCCTCCGCCAGTGACGGCAGCCAGCTCTCTGTTTTTGCCCTCCTTCTTCTTGACCAGGCTCTTTACGTCATTCCAACGTTTGTTTATCTCGGTTCTGTTCCTGGGCAGGGTCCCGACTGCATTGACCTGGTCTACGATCCGGGTCCACATTCTGTTTCTGGTGGCTAGTGGTGTGTGCTGGACCATGTTCCCATAGATTTGTGGGTACACCTTGATGATCTCGTCGACCATGACCGTCAGCTCCATGGGCGTGAACTTGGGCATCCTTTGTGGTGCCATGGTGTTTGTGGTGCTGGTGCGGTGTGTGTTGTGTAATGTGCAGGGGGTTTGTGGTGCCGGTGTTTGGTGGTGGTGGTGGTGGTGGTGGTTGTGATGTGTGCGTTTCTGTGGTGTGCTGCTGTCCTTGCTGTGTCACTGTGTCCTCTCCTCTCCTCTCTGGTTTGCAATGTAGCAAGGGGTTGTGGTCTGTGGGAGTGCTGCTTTTGTACTCACCTATGTGGGTGTGTCCTCATGGTCTGTTGTTTTCAGGTGTGTTGTGTCTGGGGTTCTGGCCTTTGTATTTTTTGTTTGTCCGGGGGGTGTTTTCGGGATGTGTACTGTGCTTGTGTATTTGTGCGTGCCTTGCTGTGTGGACTTGTTGGCCATGTTGTGTGCTATTGGTTTTGTGTGCGGATGGTTTCTGTGCAGGTACGTGGGCGCCATGGCTTCTGCCGTGTCGATTCTCATCGGCGTTGTTTGCGCTGGCGGGCGGTATTTTTGTTGTTTTCCGCGCTCATGGCGGTGCGATCGTAATTTCACGTGCGGTGTGTCGGCCGTGTGGGCGGGCGGTTTTGTGTTGTCGTGCGTGTTTCCGTCCGTGGCGGGCGGTTTGACTCCGACTCGGACGATGGCGGGCGGTATTTTGTATGATTTTTCCGCCGATGGCGGTTTTCAGTTTGTGTACTCATAATGGCGTGGTCGGTGTTCAGGCGGTGTGTGCGGGCGGATTTTTGCCGCTTCCATGCCTGGCGGATTTATTTACGCCGGGTATCGTAATGTGCCCCTTTATTTTAATTAAATTACTTTCCAACCTATTCCCCTATAAACCTACAACCCACTTCTTAACAAAATAACTTTTAACTTAATTATCAATTTAATAATTAGAAAAATGATTAACCCATTAATAATTAATAAATAATAAATTAATTATACATACTAATAATTAAAAAATAATAATTACTTTACTATAATCAAATTACTTCCCACGCTATTCCCCTATAAACCCACAACCCACTCCTAAAAATAAAATATATTTTAATTATCAATTAATAAAAATTGATAACCAATTAATAAGTAATTGATAATAAATTAATTATAAATACTAATAAATAAACATTAAAAATGACTTTATTAAAATTAAATTACTTCCCACCCTATTCCCCTATAAACCCAAAACCCGCTCCTAAAAATAAAATATATTTTAATTATCACTTAATCAATTAATAAAAATGAATAACCAATTAATAAGTAATTAATAATAAATTCATTATAAATACTAATAAATAAACATAAAAAATTACTTTATTATAATTAAATTACTTCCCATCCTATTCCCCTATAAACCCACAACCCGCTCCTAAAAAAAATAACTCATTATACTACAATTATCAATTAATCTATTAATAAAAATTATTAACCAATCAATAATTAATTATTAATAAATTAATTATAAATAGTAATAAATGAAACTTAATAATTACTTTATTATAATTAAATTACTTCCCTCCCTATTCCAATATAAACCCACAACCCGCTACAGAACTAAAAAACGCAAAAATTAATTAACATAAAATTATTTATTGCTAAAAATTGAACACATACATTAAAAAATAAATTGCTATACTACAAAAAAATTACATCACATACTTTTAACAAACACACCAAAATACAGAACACTAATATAAAAATCGATATTATTAACAACGATATTTTTACAAACGATATTACTGTCTTCGATATTAAAAAAACGATATTTCTTACCTTACTGTCGATATTCTGTGCCACGATATTCTTGATGTCGATATTCTTCTACCTCGATATTTAAAACTCGATATTCTTGAAGGTCGAAAAAAAACCTCGATATTCTGTCTGTTTACCCCCCATGGTACCCAAGTGCTTGCGAACTTCTCCCTCTGAGGAGGCCCACCGGACTTACCTGTAAGTCCCTCTGTGCAGTGCTTTTTCAAGTTGCCCCCTTCATCTTTGTACACCAGCTTCCAAGACCTCAGCACCTCTGCTCCTGGCCGTTCCATGATACTCCCAAACTTCTCCTACTGGAACTTTGGACCTGGTCCCGACATCGACCTAAAATGAGAAGGTGAAAAATCATAACTCTGAAAGTACTTACCTTAGAACTGTGTTTATGGTCTTAAAAATTATATAAAAATTGACATTATTTTTACAAATTGTTCTCGGATTTATTCTTGAGTGTGTGTCTTGTTTATTGCCTCTGTGAGTACAACAAATGCTTAACACTACCCTCTGATAAGCCTAACTGCCCGCCCACACTGCCACAGCAAGAGAGTTAGTATTATCTACTTTTACCTCTACCTGCCTTTTGGGGATTTCTTGCACTCTCTACATAGGGGCCGATTCCGATTCGGGCCGGAAATCTCTCTGACCGAGCCGGTCCCGGAGAGATTTCCGACCGAATCGGACCCGTGCAGCCCGACCGAACGAGTACGATGCGCACTTATGCCATTGGACTCGATTCGGTCGGACTCCCATTGAAGTCAATGGGAGCCTGTCGTACAACGCGTACGCGGGCTCCCATTGACTCAATGGGTGCGAGGCGGACATGGGCGCCCCCTACAGCATGTACGCGGCGAAGCGACTCGCGCCGTACACGCACAGGTAGGGGGGACCCATGGGTCCCCCCTGTGTGCGACTCGCGCGGCTACGCGTACAGGGGGGTCCGACATGGACCCCCAAAGTACGGCTCCGACTGCTCTTTCGAGCCGGAGTGCGTGGCTCGGTCGGACTGCTTGCGGCGCGCATCGTACTTACCCGGCCGGGGAACGTCTCCATTGCGTGGTGCGAGTCGGGTCCGTGTGAGTCGGTCGGAGCGTGTTGAAGCTGCGTACGAGTCGGTCGGCGATTTCGCGGGCGCTTGCATCTTACTCGCTCGGCCGGTCCCGCGTACGATTCGGTCGGGAAACAGGGCTCCGAATCGGATCCGGTAAAGCCGAATCCGATTCGGAGCCCTACCGGCCGAGATCGGAATCGGCCCCTAAGTGTACTTCATTTTAGTACACTGTACAGAGAGGCGGTTTCCTACAATCTCTCTTTTTAGAGTTTTCTGTTTTCAAAGTGGATGCATTATTGATAAAATTTAAGTAGAGAAAAAAGCTCTCTACATACTAGCGGTCATTTCCCTTTCTGCATGTTCCTACTTTGCAATTTCTGGCCTTTGTTGCTCCCTCTTGCTCCTCACTGTGGTGGACACAGATGATTTTTTAACACAATCTTTATTATGTAGCACATAGTAGAGTGGTTTCCAAAACCACAATCCTGGAGCTGAAAAAATTAATGAACTGTGGGACATTCTATTGATCCCAGTCTTTGTATTTGGTAATCTAGATTAAAATATATCAGCCATTGAGCAAAGGAGTGCATAAAGCCATTGACGTTTTACGTCCCCGTCCTGGAGAAGTTATCAAAAGGAAATAAAGCATAGGCAACACTAATAGATCTCAGCCATGTACCTGTTGGCTTTGTCAATGAGTTTTGTTTTATATACATGGACACCGTTAGAAATTAAGTAAATTGAATTCATAGATGGCCACTATGAATGTGTGCACATCTACTGGGGCCATCTTTGAAAACCTTAAATCTATTTTTCTGTAATGCCTTCCAAAGTTGGCTGCCATGATAACATGCACAACCACAGTGGCCATCTTTGAAAGAATTTTATTCTACTTTTTTAAAATCACACTGCAAATAGCCATGGTGGATGCATATGCATCCATTATGACAAGCTTTGAATAAGACATGTGAATAGAAGAAGAAAAACGAAAGACATTCAACAAGCATGTATGCACTTCTGCACATGTAGGTGGCCATCTTGAAATGGACAAAAATATTTTTAAGAAGACGAATCACCAATTCTCTGTCCTTCAAGCAAAAATGAGAAAAGGGGTTGCCTGGTAACAGAGAGGGATGTGGGGATTCTGGGAATTTTGGGTGGCAGGGTGGGAAGAGGGAGGGAGTTAAATACGACAGAGGAATGGGGAGTAGAGAGTCAAAATAGTCTTTAGCATGAACTGTAATGCAAGGGCTGACTTCACCAGGCCCAGTTTTGGGCACATCAAATAACCTGGGGTGATGTTACATAAAGTGAGTATTGGAAATTGAAACAGACCACATTACTACCACAACAAAAAAAACATTCTTGTCACACATTGCCACTTTCAGAAACCTGCTTTCATAATATGGCCAAAAAAGTTGTTTGCACCAAATAAGTTTTAACTTGCCTCCAAGGTTGCAAGGTGGCACCAGTCAAGAATGATTTATGATTCACCCCAGGAGATGGAAGTAAAACCATCAACAGCATATATGACACTACATATACAAAACTGAAAATGTTTTCCCCTTGTAAGGGATAACACACTGCTTGAATGAAGAATAATCTAGATGGTATCAAGATAGATGAAGGAAAATTTGTTCCTAATAATTACAGAAATTCCATCTCACCCTCAAACTATGTGATGCATGCAGGTGTACACGTTCACATCCCTATAAGGAGCTACAGAAAAGTAATTCTGGAATAGAAGAGAGATGCTGACCACGCAAGCATCGCCCACTCCTTTTCTTGCATCTAGCATTCACACCTTGCAAACCTGAATCCAGCCATAATCATAAAACTCAGCACACATTCCATTCTGCCATAAATACTGGTTGAAAGATCCTCAACAATAATGCTGAAGTCAACACTGCCATGATCATAACAGACATAACCAATAGCAATTCCACATCACACAACATATCTCTTGCAAAACCCTACTGCACACACAGGACAAGATATCTAGAGAGGACTTAATACACAATAGTGTCCACCAGATCCCTTCCATTGCACAGCCCCTAGGGTGCAACAGATTAAAACAATAACACCATGTTTACAAGCAGTGACCAGAACATAACGGTGTTCATGAGGGCCAGTAGACTGATGGTAGCAACTGAACAATTTATTTTGCCAAACGTGGAATACTGACACAACCAAATGTGAAGCTGCTTTAGCATTCTAGCAAAAGCAAAGCTGCCTTTAGAATGATGCAAATAATGACAGATTAAAGTTATGTAATGCACAGGCACAGCACAGTCACTCTGCCCCACAATTAAATACCACTCAACACTAAATGAAACTGGCAGTGACGAAATTAATCAGATAGAGATGATCATAAATCACAACCACTAGGACTGTACCTCAGACTATAGAAACACAAAGGAATGGGAAGATAGGTGGCATACTGTCTTAGAGAGGAATAGGTTGGAGGGATTGCTAGAGCTGAGATGGATAAATATTAAAGCCACATCCATGGGTTATTTATAAGTGTTTATTGTCATGTAATTTGGACAGATATATGAAGGCAATACATTGAAAGGTAGTGAAGTCATCACTCAAACCTCTAACTACACACAACACTTCAAATGCACATGGAACACCTTGTATCTTTCAAGTTTCTATCATTAATAAGACATGTAAGATATGTGTAGGATTTAATAGTGCACGTTTGTGCTTAACTGCAAGGTCCATAAATATAACGCCATGTTACCACATGATGGGAAATGTGTATGTGCTCTACTTGCCTGTGCTCTTTACAGGGGTGCACAAGTGATTGTACTCTGATCTGTCAAATATCAGACCGGCATTGTCTGTGGAACGTGATGTGACTGTAAATAAACTGAGGTAAGTTTTTCATAACTTTCCAGACGCATGCTCCAACAGTGTCAAGAAAACCATGGAAAATCCCTAGCCCAATGCAAAGGAACTGAGGAAGAGAAAGATATTTATCCATGACTATATCCCACGGACTGCCTTGTGCCATGCCATTTCATTAAGCTGTGCTAACTTTGAAAGACAAGTGGGTCTGATTTACTAAGGACTTGTCCTTGCGTGAGAAGAGTTGTCACAAGTCCTTAACTGTGATTTACTAAATCATGCAAAGCCACTTTGCATGGCTTTGCATGGTTTAGAAGATTCAAAGTAATGCAGCACACAGAACTGCTTTGCATTACTTTGCATGAGGTAGGCGTAATATAGGTGGAGCATGGGCATTCCAATGTATCCAACCATGTATTGTGACACAAACCCAGATTTACAATTACTTGTAAATCTGGGTTTGTATCAAAATGGTGTGCCTACCCAACAGAGGCATTACAAGGAGAAATATCTTTATTTATCCATGCTAATTTCTCTTTCTATGTGTGCTGCATCCTGCAGCACTTATAGAAAGAGGACTATATCTCTAAGGATTGTTTTAGTGCAAGATAGTATCCATCCTGCACAAAAACAATCCTGTCCATAATGCAGGCACCCATGTAATACGGCACAAGGTTGCCTGCGTTGGTGCTAGGTAGCACACATTGTGCTAGCACAAGGAGAGAGCAGAAATGTTCTATATCGTTGTAAATATGGACAGGTTCTGCCTCTGCCTTTCATGCAACGTAGCAAGTTGCCTTGTTGCAGTGCATTAAAGAATGGTAAATCTACCCCTCAGCTTCTAGCAGGCTTGTTCTCAGATTGCTTATCATTACAGGGACACAGTGCGAAAAGATAGTGTATCAGAACCATGAGCTGAATGTAAATTATTGTGCATGATTTTGTAAGTGCCCACTTACAACATGTGTTTGTAATCAAGTACTGAGCATTAACCTGTCATATATTCTGGGGTCGATTCCGATTCGGGCCGGAAATTTCTCCGACCGAGCCGGACCCGGAGAGATTTCCGACCGAATCGGACCCGTGCAGTCCGACCGAACGAGTACGATGCGTCCGTATGTTATCGGACTCGAGTCGGTCGGACTCCCATTGAAGTCAATGGGAGCCGGTCGTACAACGCGTACGCGGGCTCCCATTGACTCAATGGGTGCGAGTCGGACAAGGGCGCCCCCTACAGCGGGTACGCGGCGGAGCGAGTCGCGCCGTACACGCACAGGTAGGGGGGACCCATGGGTCCCCCTGTGTGCGACTCGCGCGGCTACACGTACAGGGGTCCGACACGGACCCCCAAAGTACGGCTCCGACAGCTCTTACGAGCCGGAGTGCGCGGCTCGGTCGGACTGCTCGCGGCGCGCATCGTACTTACCCGGCCGGGAAACGTCTCCATTGCGCGGTGCGAGTCGAGTCCGAGCGAGTCGGTCGGAGCGGTTCGAGCCGGGAGCGAGTCGGTCGGAGCGGTCGGGACGCCCGGACGAGTCGGTCGGCGATTTCGCATCGTACTCGCTCGGCCGGACCCGCGTACGGTTCGGTCGGGAAACAGGGCTCCGAATCGGATCCGGTAAAGCCGAATCCGATTCGGAGCCCTACCGGCCGAGATCGGAATCGGCCCCTGAGTGTTATAAATTCTACCTCCATGATAATCATGTGAATGTAGCCCCTCTGACAAATTCAAAGCGCCTTAAACAGTTTCTGCTTTCTAATATATGGAGACATAAATAAGGCACTTTTGTGAACTGAGACCTAAGCATAGAGCAAGAAGAATGTTATGCACAAGGTCAAATGGGATCAATGAGAATGTAGCATTTTTGCCGAGCACATAGTCGCAAAGTCAGATAGGGGTTGAAATGGAGACAAATATCACAATCACCTTGTAGAGGGTAAATGTCCCATAGATAAAGGAATACAAGTGTTTGTAGAGGAGAAGGCACTGATGAAGACTTGGACACAGTGAGTGGTTGTGCTCTTCCGTATGTAACAGTGAGAGGGGCCAGGCAAAGGTTTATTGTGATGTCCAATATAGCTATGTATGCTGAGAACCATAACTAGAAAGCAATATAAATGAAAGGAGATGCCATGTGGGTGGATATATAGGAGGGGGAAGCATTGTGTGAATCAGAGTTTGAAAAAAAAGGGACAAAATCAGAGAGGCGAGGAAGTTACTGACTGCACGTACAGGGCTGATGGGCACACTGTTGTCAGAGCTGCAGATAAGTCTAATGTTGAAGGAAAACAAAGGTGAAATGCTAAGCTCCATGCAGCAGTTAGAATCCTGTAATCAATCAGTCAATCAATCAGTATTTGTATAGCCCAGCTTATCACCAGTTTGGGTATCTAGGCACTTGGTTGCTGGGCTTAGTTGAAAAGCCAGGTCTTGGGTCTCTTCCTGAAGTCTATCAGCGAGAGTGAATTTCGGATGTTCGCTTAGTTGAAAAGCCAGGTATTGGGGCTCTTCCTGAAGTCAATCAGCGAGAGTGAATTTCGGATGTGGAGAGGGAAGGCATTCCTGGACTTGGTGGCTAGGTGGGAAAAGGAGCGACCTTCCTTTTCTTACATATAGGGCACCCCAATGGTAGGCCCAAGGTACTCCTGTGTGTAACATGTCCTGATAGTTAAATACTGCCAAATTCGTTTTTAACTAAGGAAAGGCTATCTTGCTCCATAGGACAGAATGGGGAATGCTTTGTGACATTTTACAAGCATATCTTCCCATAGGGATAAGATGGAAAAATAGAGTTTGGTATCCCTGAACTCAGAATTTGATAACACATCTTTTAGTAAAGATGATTTTTAACTTGTGTGTTTGAAAATACCACTTTTAGAAAGTGGCTATTTTCTTGTTCAACCATCCTGTGTGCCTCTGCCTGTTTGTGGATTGACTGTCTGGCTTTGGAGTGACAGGGGCTGGGGAGGTGCAGTGGCTCCAGGAGTCTGGATGAGTCAGCACTGGGCTGAATAGGCCTGATCTGCATTTGGAGTGGTGGGAGGAGTAGCACTGTACCTGAATAGGGCTGTGCCTGCTTTCCACAATGCTGGCTCCGCCCCCCTGTGGTGTGTCTGGAGCCAAGGCTCACACTGACAATGGATGTTGTTGAGCACTTGCAGAGTGCCCCCCAAAACTGGTTTGAACTGGGCTCAGTGCCCCTTGCACAAAGAGAACAAAGACATTTTGGGGTATAAGTATCAGACCCAAAACCCCAGACTTTAGATCATTCCTGGAATTCAAGAGGAACCTTTGCCAAGGAGAAGAGCTGGAGAGACTGAGGAGAAGTACTCCCCTTGCTGTGTGTCTGGGGTTGGCCTGCAGTTGCTGTTTCTGCCAAGGAAAGGAGAAGGTCTTTGCTGTATGCTGTATCCCATGCTTGAAGGAGATCTCCAAGGGCCTGAAGTGTGCTAGCCTCCTGTTCTGAAGTCTCAGGGACACAAAGACTTCAACCCCAGCTCCCCTGAACTCTACTGCTGTGAGTTCTGACCTGCCAAGAGGTGCCTGTGCCAGTTTTGGGCCTCTGGAGGTTGTTGCTGCTGTTTGGGAGCTGGAAGAAAGAAGAAACATGAAGAACTGCTAAAATCGACGCATCGAGGGATAGCGGCTGAAGAGGACCGACGCAGCACCGATCGACGCCGCGATCGCCGATGCATCCCGGAATTCCACGCATCGTACCTGTGTGGCAAGTTATTCTGACGCATCACCCACGGACCAGAACCGTCATGAAGAATCGACACATCACTCCCCGTACAGACCGGATTCGACGCAACCCTTCCTCTGCGTGCAGCGGGACTGTCGCATTGCCTCCCCAAGGTATCAGGAGTGTTCCATCTCTTTGTTTTCCGACGCTGCAGCTGTTTGGCTTGTGAACTTTGACGCATCTACAGGTACTTTGGTGAACAGTCACGCATCCATAGTTTCTATGGTACAAGTTCTTGAAACCTTTTTAAAGTCATATTTTTAACTGTGTATGTTGGATTTTTGTCGTTTTGGTCTTGCTTAGTTTAGATAAAGATATTTTATTTTTCTAAATTGTTGTGGTGTGCATTTATGGTGTTATCACTGTGTTACTGTGAGTGTTGGTACAAATACTATACACATTGCCTTTGGGATAAGCCTGTCTGCTCGTGCCAAGCTACCAAGGGGGTGAGCAGGGGTTATCTAAAGTGTGTATCCCCCTTACCCTGACTAGAAGCAAGGGTCCCTATTTGGACAAAGGTACCTACCTCTGCCAACTAGAGAACCCCTTTTCTAACATTGGTGGCAGTGGTGGGATTTGAACCTGTATTTGTACTTGACCCACAGTGAGTGGTGTGCATCACTAGTTTAGTGCAGACCACTACGAAACCACATACTGTGTTTTGTTTTTGGTTCTATTTTTGAGTAACCCTTAAAGTATCCATGCATCATGTCTCAGAAGGGTAAACCAGCAAGTGATGTTGCAGAACTGGAATTTGATATCGAAATGTTAAGTAGTTACAAAGTAGGTCAACTCAAGCAGTTCTGCAGGAACTTTGGATATCCCATGAAGAGCAGCTCCAGGAAGGAGGAGCTACAGAAGGCCTTAAGGACCCGGTGGGAGGCCAGAGAGGCTGGGGAGGCAGAGGATGCAGAGGTGGATGAGGATGCACAAGGGGATGGTTTCAGATCACAGGATCTGCCTGTGGGAAAAGCAGCCTCTAGGGCTGGCAGCAATCATTCCTCTAGCAGTTTTTCCCCAGAGGAACTGGAGGAGAACCAAAGGGTCAGGGAGCAGGCGCTAGAAGTCCTGAGGATCAAAACAAAGCAGATGGAAATGGAAATCAAGGCAAAGGAGAGCAGGAAAGCATATGCCTTGGAAGAAAATAAATTTATCTTGGCATATGAGCTGAGAATGAGAGATCTCGATGAGGAGTTTGCGAGGCTTGAGGCCCTGAGTGTCTCAACCAAGGAAAAAAAGATGTGTGTAGCTCAGGAAGTGAGCTTGGCTGGGTTGGAGGTGGAGTCCATCTCAGATGGTGGCAGCAAAATTGTGTTATCTAGTGCTGAGGGAGAAGTACACACACCCAGAGATGTGGCACCTGACTTGAGGGAGGAGGTTAACATACACCAAGGGGTTCAGGTTTATGAGGTAGCTCCAGTGGTGTGCAGTGTCCCTGAAGTGGATTGGGGAACTGACACCCGGGATCATATTCCTAGTGGTGGGAGGGACACTCTACTGACTCTAGATGAGAGGTGGGGGGTGAGGGGTTCCCCCATGGTAGAAGTCCTGGTATGTATGTGTGGAGACTGCCCAGAAGAGTGTGGGTTGAGTGACAGAGACAGTCAGACACTGTCTTGCCAGTCTCAGGAGAGTGATGTGGGGTACTTGTGTGAGGCACTGGATGGTGAGGCAAAGGGTAGCTTGATTAACAACTGTGGGGGGCTGTGTGATGCAATTGTTGGAGAGCATATTTTAAGTCCTTGTTTTCCAGAGCTATGCCAACACCTGGTGGAGTGTGAGTTCTCTGATTCCAGGGAGCTTGCGCTGAAGGCAGACCTTTTCGTGGAGCCCAAAGGGTCTGATGAGGCTTTTGGGAGTGATCCTGAAGGAGGTAGCTCAGGTTTTCCCCAACCAGGAGAGGTAGGGGAGGTTTGGAGTAACCCAGATAGGCCCCAGTGTAGTGGAATGGGTGAGGAGCCCCATGTCCTGTCTCTGAGTAGAGGGAGTGGGGGTGGGCTCAGTTCAAAGGTGTCTGAGGCCCAGTTCCAGGGCCTGGTTGGTTCCATGAGTGAACACCAGGAGGGGAGCCTAGTCTGTACCGGGAGGCCATTTCCTGAGGGGGATCCCAAGGTATTAGGTGAACTGGGGGAGACTGCTGTAACTAGCGTTCCACCAGTTCTGGCATCTGGCAGCACCGCTCCAGTGGGGAGGGTGCATGAGTCTAGAGAAAAGGTTGAGGGGGGACGCAGTTACCAGTGGAAGGAGCACTGGTAAGGAGCAGTGGAACCCCTGCTCCTTACCAGTGGAAGGAGCAGGGGTTGCCAGCTCCGAGGTCAGAGCACCCCAGTACTGACCCTGGTGAGGCCACTTCTGGCCTGGGGAGTCTTCATGCTCAGTCAAGTAGACAGGAGGCTGGAGACCTGCACCAGGCAGACTCTCATACAACTCATGAGGAGTATGTTCCCCTTGGGGGGGTTGGTGTACTCCTCCAGAAGTCCTGGGTTGCCAGGCACAGGTCCAGCCTAAGGGTACAGACTCTGGGTTGGAGGAACAGGTTCAGGGTGTCGCCCCTGACCTGGAGGAAGGGGCAACTGCTAACAGCGCCCTTACCAAGTTGTCTTCTGGGGGTACCGCTCCAGGTGGAAGGGTGCAGAGCCCCATGGAGGAAGACAGGGTGCGGGAGAGCCCACCCCAGTCTCTTGTCCAGCTGCAGGGTACAGACCCTGGGCTGGTGGGCCAGTGTCAGGATGCCATACCTGACTTGGCAGGAGGGAGAGTGGAGAAAAGGTACCAGGCACCTGGGGCTACTGCCCCCCACTTTCTGATGCCACAGATGTTAGGGAGACCTGAAAGGCATGAGGCCTGGCTCTCATCACTGACAGCTGTCAGTGGCCACTGTGGCTGGCTGACCTGGCGGACAGAGTTGCCCCTGGGAGGGGAGCAGGAGTCACACCCCGGGGGTGGACTGGGCCACACTACTGTGTTGGCCTGGTGTGTGCTGTCTGGTTGCTGGGACACATCTGTGAGCAAGGTAAGCTTAGGCGCTGCACTAATGGTGTCCCCAGGTGAGGAGAAGGGTCCCCCTTGGTTTAGCTTAGTGGGCCCTGAGAGTATGGATAGAGGGATCCAACTGGGTTCAGGAAGGCATAGAACAGGAATAGACCCCTGCTGTTCGGGCCAGGTTCCAGATTCTATGCCCCAAGCAGGGAAGCCCATCAAGGTATTGATTGGTCTACCATAGCTTTAGGATGGAAGGGGGTAGTATTGGAAATGACCCTTTTTGCAGGGTTATCCCCAAATGTTTTGCTTCTTCCTCCTATTTTTTCCTGACCTGTGTTTGTTGGCTATAGGACTCTGGGTACTTTACCACTGCTGATCAGTGTTAAAGTGCATATGCTCTCTGTATAAATTGTTATTGTGATTGGTTATCCATGATTGGCATATTTGATTTACCAGTAGGTCCCTAGTAAAGTGCACTGAGTGTGCCAGGGCTGGTAAATCAAATGCTACTACTGGGCTTGCAGCACTGATTGTGCCACTCACATGAGTAGCCCTGAAAAGATGTCTCAGGCCTGCCACCACGGTGCCTGCGCGCAGTTTGTTAACTGCCATGTTGACTTGGCAAGTACACCCACTTGCCAGGCCTTAACCTTCCCTTTTCTTACATATAGGGCACCCCTATGGTAGGCCCAAGGTACCCCCTGGGCAGGGCGCAGTGTATGTGAAAGGTAGGACATGTACTGGTGTGTGTAACATGTCCGGATAGTGAAATACTGCCAATTTCGTTTTTCACTAAGGAAAGACTATCTTGCTCCATAGGACAGAATGGGGAATGCTTTATGACATTTTACAAGCATACCTTCCCCTAGCGATAAGATAGAAAAATGGAGTTTGGTATACCTGAACTCAGAATTTGATAACACATCTTTTAGTAAAGATGGTTTTTAAATTGTGTGTTTGAAAATACCACTTTTAGAAAGTGCCTATTTTCTTGTTCAACCATCCTGTGTGCCTCTGCCTGTTTGTGGATTGACTGTCTGGCTTTGGAGTGACAGGGGCTGGGGAGGTGTAGTGGCTCC
The DNA here is from genome assembly GCA_963921515.1 of Calotriton arnoldi. Classification (NCBI taxonomy): domain Eukaryota; kingdom Metazoa; phylum Chordata; class Amphibia; order Caudata; family Salamandridae; genus Calotriton; species Calotriton arnoldi. The sequence continues at coordinate 648,554 of CAWUFW010008335.1, read as the reverse complement.
AGGAGTCTGGATGAGTCAGCACTAGGCTGAATAGGCCTGATCTGCATTTGGAGTGGTGGGGGGAGTAGCACTGTACCTGAATAGGGCTGTGCCTGCCTTCTACAATGCTGGGTCCGCCCCCCGGTGGTATGTCTGGAGCCAAGGCTAACACTGACAACGGATGTTGTTGTGCACTTGCAGAGTGCCCCCCAGAACTGGTTTGAACTGGGCTCAGAGCCCCTTGCACAAAGAGAACAAAGACATTTTGGGGTATAAGTATCAGACCCAAAACCCCAGACTTTAGATCATTCCTGGAATTCAAGAGGAACCTTTGCCAAGGAGAAGAGCTGGAGAGACTGAGTAGAAGTACTGCCCTTGCTGTGTGTCTGGGATTGGCCTGCAGTTGCTGTTTCTGCCAAGGAAAGGAGAAGGACTTTGCTGTGTGCTGTGTCCCATGCTTGAAGGAGATCTCCAAGGGCCTGAAGGGTGCTGGCCTCCTGTTCTGAAGTCTCAGGGACACAAAGGGGTCGATTCCGATTCGGGCCGGAAATTTCTCCGACCGAGCCGGACCCGGAGAGATTTCCGACCGAATCGGACCCGTGCAGTCCGACCGAACGAGTACGATGCGGCCGTATGTTATCGGACACGAGTCGGTCGGACTCCCATTGAACTCAATGGGAGCCGGTCGTACAACGCGTACGCGGGCTCCCATTGCCTCAATGGGTGCGAGGCGGACAAGGGCGCCCCCTACAGCGAGTACGCCGCGAAGCGCTTCGCGGCGTACACGCACAGGTAGGGGGGACCCTTGGGTCCCCCCTGTGTGCGACTCGCGCGGCTACGCGTACAGGGGGGTCCGACACGGACCCCCAAAGTACGGCTCCGACAGCTCTTACGAGCCGGAGTGCGCGGCTCGGTCGGACTGCTCGCGGCGCGCATCGTACTTACCCGGCCGGGAAACGTCTCCATTGCGCGGTGCGAATCGGGTCCGAGCGAGTCGGTCGGAGCGGTTCGAGTCCGAGCGAGTCGGTCGGAGCTGTCGGGACGCCCGGACGAGTCGGTCGGCGAATTCGCATCGTACTCGCTCGGACGGACCCGCGTACGGTTCGGTCGGGAAACAGGCTTTCGCATGGCTTTTTTCCCGACCGAATGGTATTGGGTGCGCCTCCGACCGAGATCGGAATCGGCCCCAAAGACTTCAACCCCAGCTCCCCTGAACTCTGCTGCTGTGAGTTCTGACCTACCAAGAGGTTCCTGTGCCAATTTTGGGCGTCTGGTTGTTGTTGCTGCTGTTTGGGAGCTGGAAGAAAGAAGAAACCTGAAGAACTGCTAAAATCGACGCATCGAGGGATCACGGCTGAAGAGGGTCGACGCAGCACCACTTGACGCCGCAGCATCTATCGCCGACGCATCCTGGATTTCCACGCATCGTACCTGTGCGGCAAGTTCTTCTGATGCATCACCCGCGGACCGGAACTGTCACGAAGAATAGACCCATCACTCCCCGTACAGACTGGATTCGACGCAACCCTTCCTCTGCGTGCAGCAGGACTGTAGCATCGCCTCCCCAAGGTCTCAGAAGTGTCGCATCTCTTTGTTTTCCGACGCTGCAGCTGTTTGGCTTGTGAACTTTGACGCATCGACAGGTACTTTGGTGAAAATTCACACATCCATAGTTTCTATGGTACAAGTTCTTCAAACATTTTTAAAGTCATATTTTCAACAGTGTATGTTGGATTTTTGTCGTTTTGGCCTTGTTTAGTTTAGATAAAGATATTTTATTTTTATAAACTGGTGTGGTGTCCATTTGTGCTGTTATCACTGTGTTACTGTGAGTGTTGGTACACATACTTTACACATTGCCTTTGGGATGAGCCTGTCTGCTTGTGCCAAGCTACCAAGGGGGTGAGCAGGGGTTATCTAAAGTGTGTATCCCTCTTACCCTGACTAGAAGCAAGGGTCCCTATTTGGACAAAGGTACCTACCTCTGCCAACTAGAGAACCCCATTTCTAACAATGACTCTCCTTGTCCATTTATTTTTACCAACCTAGACAACATCTTCTGCACGTGCATCATGTTCTTATTGCAATTGCACATTTCCATTTTTCTATTTGATGCTGTGGTGTGATGGTTCAGGTTCCTGCAAAAGCAGTTTAGTTCAGTTAACTTAGTCTTCCCACCTGTATCTGTTTTTTTCTTCACAATTCGTCCCATGCTTTTTTCCACCCTTTGAGGTCCCTGATCCATTTAGAACAGTGGGTGATCACAACTCTGTAGTTCTGGATAAGTATCACTTTCGATTGAAAGTTGTTTTAGAATGCTTGTTGCTTTGGCTTCATTTGATGAACTTGTTTGGAATTTGACAAACTTGTTTATTTGGCTAAATTTCAGAATGTAATGTTTTGTAAAGATCCATCCAGCCGTGAACATTTTTGTCCACTTTAGCATTCATGGAAATCTGCATGCAATTTGCAGATATTTGCAATTAAAAGGCCAGTATATCCATCTCAGGTTCCATGCAGATTTGTCAAAGGGAACAGCTTAAAGATCAGGGTAGAAAAAGCTTGGAGGTTGTGAGAAAGTTATCCTATTTGCCCTAATCACCCCCAATGTTTGATCGATACTGGTGGTAACTTACTCTTACTGAGCCCTGGGCTCTGCTTACCAGACCCAGGGCAAGTGCCCTGATTATAATGTATATGGTAATTAGGTTTAATTGCATTTGTCACTGACAGCCTCGGAGTAAGTCCATAGTATATAGGGTTAGAGGCCCAGTAGACCTAATGCACTTAAGTGTGCACTACTGTGCTGCCTGATGTTATTTTAAAGGTAGCCCTGCCCTTCAGCCTGCCTTTACATTACAATTATATGTGAATTTGACTTTGCAATTAAAGGTACTTCCAAAGTATCAAACATTTTCTTTTTACATATAAGTCACCCCTAAGCTCTCTCCTAGGTACCCCAGGGGTAGGGAACCTTGTAACTATAAGCAGGGACATTATACAATGTGTTTTATATGCCCTGGTGAGGACACAGCTGCTAATTTCATTTTTCCCCATTGTAGCCAATGGCTCCATAGGCTATCATGGGAATAATTGATTAAAGTATAACTATTTAAAGTAAGGAGCTGGAAATATACTTTAAAGTATCAAAATAATAGTTAGAATAAATCCACCAAGGCCTCATACTGAACCAAGCCACTGTCATCGACTCGAAACCTGGCCTGAGGAGGAGCCTCGCTTGATGTTGAGAGAAAAAGCTCCAGAAACATGACTAAGTGCAAAGGTAATAATGTCTATTTGTTCATACAAATATAACCTATTTTTATAAATTGGTGTTGGATTTATATTGTGTGTTGTGTCTTACATATTTAATTTATTGTTTTTTTAAAATGCTTTACATACCTGTCTCCTAAGTTAAGCTTGCCTGCTTATTGCCAGCTACCAAGGGTTGAGCAAGGAAATAATTTGATACCTTGGCTGAAGCTTTTATTGTGGTTGTTGACTTATTACTAGTGGTAGGTCCCTACTGTTGTGCAGTTTCCATTAACCAGTAGGAACATAAACTTAGGATGGTGCGAGACTGATTCCATGCACCCCCTTAGATTATGTTGTCGCTTGGACCAGCCCGTTCACAGTGCCACTATTAGCCATGCCTAAGCTTAGGCAGAGAACAAACCGTTCTGGCAACTACTGAACATGACAACCTTGTTCCCTCATGAATCAAGTTCTCTTTCACTCAGAGAAGTATACAAAGAATACATGAAGAGATGTTTTTCAATATTTAATGAACCGCAGCAATGCTTGTATAGAAGATATGTGCTGCAATGATTAATAGACAGAAGCATACAAAAGTTACAACGAGTGTCAAAACAGTGAATAAAACACAGGGTGAGTATTGGCTGGGCTGAAGAGACCTGGGCTGCATTCAGAGTAGGGATTTCTTTCACACCTGAATGGGCCTGGCCTGCTTTGGACAATGCTGTCTCCACCTCCTGCCAGGAAGCTGCACTAGAGAGGACAGAACTGGTTTTGGCTGGGAAAAGAGCTTCTCTGCCACCAGAGAACAGAGGATTTTGTACTATAAAAGGTGGGGCCCAGTCTTTTAGATCACTTTTGGACTTCAAGAGGAACCTCTGCCAAGGAGAAGACCTGGAAGAAACTGGAGGAGGAGTACTGTCCCTTTGCTGTGTGCTGTCTGGGGTTAGCTTGCAGTGAATATGACTCATTACAGCGCGTAGTAATACAACGCGTGCCATTACAACCCGGGTATTACTACGCGTTGTCATTACCACGCATGCCATTACAACGCAAAGGCATGTGTGGTAAAGGTATGCTCATGGTAAAAGTATGCAAGGTAAGTGACACTACCCTGCCCTACCCTAAACCCTAATTTAGTATCCCTGCATGACACTCCCCTGACCCCCAGTCCTAACGCTACCCAGCACGACCCCCGACACTACCCTAAACCCTAAAACACTACCCTTCACAACACAAACACCGCAACACTACCCTAAACCCTAATACACTACCCCCAGCACGACCCTCCCCTGACCCCCAGTCCGGTCCCTACACTCAAACACTGCCCTGCACGACCGCCCCGACACTACCCTAAATCCTAAACACTACCCTACACTACACAAACACCACAACACTACCCTAAACCCTAAAACACTACCCTCAGCACGACCCTCCCCCTTCCCCCAGTCCGGTCCCTACACTCAAACACTACCCTGCACGACCCCCCAACACTACCCTAAATCCTGAAACACTACCCTACACTACGCAAACACCACAACACTACCCTAAACCCTAATACACTACCCCCAGCACAACCCTCCCCCGACCCCCAGTCCGGTCCCTACACTCAAACACTGCCCTGCACGACCCCCCGACACTATCCTAAATCCTAAAACACTACCCTACACTACACAAACACCACAACACTACCCTAAACTCTAAAACACCACCTCCAGCATGACCCTCCCCCTTCCCCCAGTCCCTACACTCAAACACTACCCTGCACCACCACCCGACACTACCCTAAATCCTAAAAAACGAACCCTACAATACACAAACACCACAACCCTACCCTAAACCCTAAAACACTACCCCTTGCATGACCCTCCCCCGACTCCCTGTCCAGTCCCTACACTCAAACACTACCCTGCACGACCCCCGACACTACCCTAAATCCTAAAACACTACCCTAAACTACACAAACACCACAACACTACCCCGACACTACCCTAAACCCTAAAAAAGTAACCACCACCCCCAATCCCCCTTACCTCTCTCTCCTCGTGGTTCCTCTCTCCTGGTTCCTGCTTCACATCCTGCACGGTGCACGTCGTTGTGAGGAAACGGAAGAGCCTCAGTTTCCTCACAATGATGTGGATCGCTATTACATCGCATGCGTTGTAAAAGCACATGCGATGTAATGGCATGCGTAGTAATGGCTATGCGCTGTTACATCGCATGCGTTGTAACGGATGTGATGTAACAACATGTGGGGAAACAGCTGCGTTGTAAAGGCTGTTTCCCGCCTGCAGTAGCTGTTCCTGCCAAGGAGAGGAACTGTGTGTGTATCCTGCTTGAGAAAGTATCTCCAAGGGACTGGAAGTGGAGCTTTCCCCATGTTCAAGAGGACCCAGGAACAGCAAATACCTCACCATCCTTCGGGGCACCGTCTCTGGAACCGCTGGTTTCAGTTGCCGCAGAAGAAAAGGGCAACTGACTCTGTCACCGAGTCTATTGCAGGATTCCGTGTCCTGAAAGGTCTCGCAGCAGGCACCACCGCACTTCACACTGCATCCTTGGTCTCACTGATGCTGTCTGGACGATCCTCACCAAGTCGCTGCTTGCACCACATCCTGGGGGCACCACACTCTGCACTGCCTCATCTCAATCTACCTGGACGTCACCGACATCGTCGCTGCCCGACCCGAATAACGACCGGCTCCGTCGCCTGTACTGCAACCTGCCAGCACCCCATTGAGCACTGCTTTACCCCGCACCGTAAGCCTTGGTCTCACCGACGCCGTCTGAACAATCGTCACCGAGCCGCTGCCTACACCACACCGCATCGTGAGGGCACCGCACCCTACACCGCTTCCATTTTTGCAATGCCACCGGGATGGTTGCCTCGACCGACTCACACCAATGTGTCGGCCGCAACAAGTAGGTACTGTTCACGAGTCTATCGACGCTTTAGCTGGCCTTTACCAATGTGGTCGGCTGGAACTATAAGACTCTGTTGTTTTCAGCATCACGGTAGCCCCGGACGGAGCTACAGTCTTGTAAGAACTGTGTTTTTCAGCTATTTCCGCAATTTAAAGGTTATCTTGCGAAGTAACTATTTTTACAGTATTGTATGTTGGATTTTTGTCATATTTGATCTTGTTTGGTTTTGATAAAGAATTGCTTATTTTTCTAAACTGGTGTGGTGTCTATTTGTAGTATTTTCACTGTGTTACTGTATGCATGAACAAATTCTTCAAACACTGCCTCTCAGATAAGCCTGTCTGCTCGTGCCATGCTACCAAGGGGGAGAGTAGGGGTTATTTTAGAAGTGTATCCCCCTTACCCTGCCTAGGAAGAAGGGTCCCTACTTGGGCAAAGGTGCAAACCATTGCCAAATAGAGACTCCCATTTTTAACAGGCCCTACTTGGTGTGTTCACCAGAGTGTGTTTCCTAAAAGAGTTGTTTTCAGATAGAGGCACACATTTCTAGCTATCTGAAGGCGATGTGGGAAGAATGTAGTGTTACGTGCAATTTCACCACCACATATCACCCCCCGACTAATTGTCTGGTGGAAAGGTTCAATAAGACCCTGAAAGGCATGATCAATGGGCTTTCTGACAAACTCAGGAGGAGATGGGATATTCTCCTCCAACGCCTACTGTTTGGCTACAGGGAAGTCCCACAAAAGGGAGTTGGCTTTAGCCCCTTTAAATTGTTGCTTCGGCACTCTGTAAGAGGGCCATTGTGCCTGGCGAAAGATTCTTGGGAAAAGCCTCTCTAGGAAGCCAAGGACAATGTGCTGGATTTTGTACTAGTCCTGAGATCTCGCATTGCAGAGTGCATGTACAAGGCAAACAGGAAACTGGAAGGCAGCCAGGAGCTCATGAAGCACAGGTATGACCAAAAGGCTACAATGCCTGAGAACACTCCAGGTCAACTGGTGTGGATGTTGGAGCCTGGAGTTCTCAGGGCCCTGTAGCCCAAGTGTACTGGGCCCTATCTAATCCTACAGAAGAAAGGTGATGTTACTTACCTGAACAACTGCAAGGAACCCCCACAGGGTCCTGCATGTCAATAGGTTGAACCCCACCAAGACATGACAGACATGATCATGTTGATGGTCACATATGGGAAGAAAGGAGGAGACTGAGCCAGTGCCAGACTTCCTCTCCAGCAATGTGTAAGATGGGTCAGTGGAGGGAGTTCTACTTTCTCCCAAACTGACAGACCAGCAATGAAGGAATGTTCGGTTAATCCCTCTTTGAAGACAAGCTTGGCTACTTCACACCATCCTGCCTTTTGCTCTGGAGCGTGCAGTTTTTCTCCCACAGGAAACCATTTGTCTCTTGTCAGGCCACTTCCACCTCATTAAGACAGCTTGGCTCAGCCTGGCAGAGGCTGACAAATCAGAGCAAGCTTGATGGAAGGCTGGATTTTGCCTTACAGAAAAGAAAGTTGTAGAACTTATTTTCTGTGATAGTTATAATAAATCTAACAGTTGCAAGTTGTGGGATTTATTCTATCATTGATAGTTTCAAGTACATTTTAGTTCCTTTCCTTCAAAAGTTATACTTTAATAAAGTATTCCCATGTTAGCGTATGGAGCCGTTGGCTACAATGGGGAAAAAGCGAACATGTCAGTTATTCCATCACCAGGGCATATAAAACATTGTTTATAATGTCCCTGCTTATAGTTACGAGGAACCTTACCCATCGGGCACCTAGGGGAAGGCATGGGCTTGTTTGAGACTTAGAGAGTACCTTTAATTTCAAAGTCGAATTCGTATATCATTTTAATGTGAAGGTACCCTGAAAGGCAGGGCTGCCTTTCAAATGACAGCAGGCAGCACAGTACTGCACACTTAAGTGCATTAAGGCTACTTCACCTCAAAACCTATTTGCCCTTATATATACTAGGAACTTACTGCTAGGCTGTCAGTACCAATTGTAATTAAACATAATTACCATATACCTTATAATCAGAGCACTGGCCATGGGTCTGGTAAGTAGAGCCCAGGGCTCAGTCAGAGTCAGTTACCACCAATATCAATCAAAAAATGGGAGTGATCACTGCAAAAAGGATGACTTTCTCACACAGCTCCCCCTCAAAAGAAAGGTGAGTGGTAACTAACCTACACCCTGGTAGTCCCCATCAGCTAAGTGGAAAAACCTGGAAGTTCTTCGCATTGGCATGGGCAGTCCCAGGTTTATGTTCCACTGTGAAGTCCATCCCCTGCAAGTGTGAGAGTCCATTCAAATATGCCCAGGACATGGGATCAAGTTGTACAGATACATGAGCCGCAGGAGAGCACCCGCACTGGCAAAACTTCCAAACACTGAGAAGGTACAAAGGGAGGAAGTAAATGGGACATTTTGCTTGGCCAGTGCAAAACACAAGCAAAGAGGTTCACTTAGTCCTTATAATTGTAGTGTAAAACTCAGAGAAGAAAGGTACTGTCAATGGAGACACCGTATCCAAGAGCAAACATAGCAGGAGTTACAAAGTTCTGTGCACAATAAGTAGTGCAAATGTGCATTTACAGTAACTGCACATGTACAGCTGAGTTAAGAAACAGTGGGGGATATTTACAATAAAATGTTGGAGCACAGTGTTACGCCAAAATTGTTAACGCTCTGATATTTTTTCAACGCAGAGATGCGCCGTATTTACAAAACAATGGTGCACCCCTGCATTTCCCCTAGAGCTGGTGCTAAGCAAGCTGCCTAGCGCCAGTGCAAGCACCTGTGCGCCATGTTGCAAGGGTGCCTGCGCTGCAGGGGCGATTGTTTATGTGCAGGAAGGGACGCCAAAGGCAACACCCCTAAGTGAAGCGTGAAAAGGGGCCTAATTTACAAGGCGGCGTTAAGCCACGTTAAGTGACTTAACGCCACTTTCTAAATATGGAGAAGGGGATATCGCCACCAGAACGTCACGAAAGTGATGTTCTGGTGGTGATATCCCCTTGTAAATATGCCCCTGTGTTAGAAGGTGGTTCTGACCATCTGAGCCACCCGTATTGTTTGCTTTTTGAACACCTAATTGTGGAGCTTTTACTGTGGGAGAGCCTCATAAGTTGGTACTCACCCACAGTGAACTCATGATGAAAGAGACTGCATGTGGATTTTACCGGTGTCCCCCTGGTGAGAGTAGGCCGCTGCACTGCAGCCGGAGTAAGGGGCACCGGGCTGGTTACATGCAGACACATGTGTACATGCGTGTGCACACGTGTAGGGGCTGCGCGGGGAAGATTCCTGGCCTGCACAGCCCAGGAACAGGTACAGATAGAATGGTGTGGCAGGAATTATGCAGCGCTGGGTGGTGACATGGAATAGGCTTTATACTATGGGAAGAAACATGTAAGGGAAAGTCAGTGTGCTTTACTGTTTTCACTGAAGGAACACTCCATTGTTCTCCTATGAAGATGGGGATTGCATGGGATAGTTTCACTTCCCTAAGGCCTAGAAATTCCAGACACGCACCAAAGTACACTGTAACTTATGTGAGAAGTATTCTGGGGAGTCCAAAGCCATATCTGTACTGCTTATGGGTCATCCAGAAATGTCATATTCCTCTGACTCAGCTCATAACCAGAGCCTGGCTGGGTGTGACCCTGCCAGGCTGGATTAATGACCTTCCTCCCCAAGCTGAAGCATTTCAAGGGCGAAGGTCTCCTCTCCAAGAGGGAGAGAAGGTGGGTGGAGCTGCAGGTTATCCATCAGCAGCTGTCACCTGTTTCCAGGCACCAAACTGCTCTGGAAAGAAGGCAGCAAGGGGGGAAGGGGGTTTTTCAGAGACCATGTGGCATGAGACCCCTGGACGACGCCATTTTGAACTATCCCAGAGGCCTGGGCAGGAATGAGGGGGAAGGGGCAGAGAGGTGATGTGTTGCTGCTGGATAGGTCAGCGGAGCCCCCTGCCAGCCCCCTCCAAATTCTTTTAAAAGGGCTTGCACAGGAAGAGGAGCTCTCTCTGGGGTGCGGTCTGCTGAGGAAGACTGGTGCTGGAGCCTGGCGCCATGGGCAGTTGGATGGAAGAACCCCCTGACTGCCCCAGGACCCTGAATTGCGCCAAAAGGGGAGACCAGGACCAGTGAGCAGAAGCCTGGGCCTCTGGTGAAGAGAAGCCCAGGAGGAGAGCCAGGTGAAAGGCTGGCACAGGGAGCCGGTGAAGACTGCTCCCTGCAGAGTTCACCCTCGTTGAGACCAGGAGGGCGAAGGGATGTGCTCCCAGTGGCTGGGGCGCACCACCAGGAGCAAGAAGAGGCCAAAATGGTGCAAATTAGCCGCCTGGGGGCCGAGATACGCCCCCAGAAGGTTGGCGACCTTTGACCTCAGAGAGGACCGACGACGTAGTGCGTGGGGCTCTGCCGCCGGTCCAAGATGAGCCCCAGGGGCGGGTCAGGTCCCGGTGGCTGCCCCCACAAGAAGGTAAGTCTGGGAGCGCAGTCGTGCTCCCCCCGAAGATGCTAAGTCGGGGAGCGCCATCGCGCTCCCTGCGAAGGTGCCCAGGGGCCCGGGACCCCAACTCCGGGCCCCCAATCACTGCAGTGTGGAGGTGGGAGTGCCAACGCACTCCCCCGCAGCGAGTCGGGCCAAAGCCGGGGAGCGCTGCCACGTCCCCGTGGAGACCGCCTGGAGGGCCCCCGGGACCCTCAAACCTGAGCCCTCATGAAGCCCAGAGGAGGGGGAGTGCCGCCGCACTCCCCCGTGGAAGGAGGAAGGCTGGGGGAGTGCTGTTGCACTCCCCTGAAGACCCGCCACCAAGGAGCGGTCTCCGGGTCTGCCTGCAGGAGCGGGCAGACCAGAAGTGTCACGCTGGCTCCCGCGGCCGCACACGAGGGTGCGGGCTGAGCGGGGAGCCAGCAGTAGCGGCCGGGGGTGGGCTCCCCGAACTGCCAGGAGCTTACCTGGGCAGGCACGGGGTCCGAGTGGGACCGGACCCCCAACAATGGGCAAATGAGGCACAGGGCAGCCATCGCGAGCAACGCGGCTCTCCCCGGAGCAGCGGGAGAGCCGCCCATCAAAAATGCAAGAGATGGGAGAAGAGCGCCCCATAATGCTTTGCAGAGCCTGGACCGGCCTGCATGGAAACCTGCCCGTATTTCGGCTTGTGGTGGCTCCAGGAGGACGTGGTCACCGCTAAATGCCTACAAAGGTGCAGGGGGAGCTGCAGGAGCAACGCAGACTCCCCCAGCACGACGATGTTAAGTCCCTCCCTAAGTCTCTGGGGGACTTGAAAGAAATAACCCCTCAAGGGCTCAGCCAGCCATCAACAGCATCCTGTGGCTGGAACTTTTGTTCTTCAGCTGGGGGTGTGTTTGGGACTGCACCAAGGCATGAACGGCTGAGCTGGGGATATCTGGAGAGGGGCATTCCCTGGAGGTGAAGAGGTGCAATTGCACAAGAAGTGCATTTACCAATGTTATTTCTTTTGAGGGACTGAAAGTCACATGTGTAATGTGAAGTCATAAGCAAAGTGGGGTTATGTTGCTGGACATTCCTGCTAGGGTGTCTGGCTGTATATGCTTAGTCCTGTGATTATAACTGTGATGCCTTTTAGGGGCTTTAATTGCAATGCATTACAACTGTTATCAGCTGTGATAAGTACTGTAATTTTAAGTGATGCTTAAGCATGTATTCTTGCTGCTGTGTTAGGTGAGGAACAACCCAGGCTGTTAGCCCCTAAGATGTAGAGGTGTATAGTATATGGTCAGTATGAGATGCTCAGTCAGGGTTATGTGTCACCATGGCAGGTGTGCCCATTTTAATTGCTTGTTTAGATAAAGGGGGTGGGTTGCCAGTGGGCAAGGCCCTCACTCCAGGTTATGTTCAACCCACTGCATTAGGGGGCAAGATGATGTGCATACATGGGAGCGGTGGTACTAGACCCCACCCCCCTGCGGGAGGGGTGGGAATGTTATGCAATGTCACAAAGTAATTCCAACAGCTTATGTATATTTGTAAATTGTTGCATAGTATTGAGTAGTGTGTCTGTTTAATAAATGTACTCTTCCTTTTTTTTTTTTTAAAGTCTTTATTGTAGACATCCAACACATACAATCCTTTATACACCAGGTTTATCCAAACAATATTTCCAAAACATATGTGGAAGATGTCTAATATATATCTTAATACCCAGCACCCCCTATCCTACCCCTACCTCCCCCCACCCAAACCCAAATGGAGCCCATGGCGGTAACATAACATAAATTGAGCTATAACACAACCATAATGTACATTTCTTGGTAAAACCCTTAATATAGTTACAACCTAAATAATACCAACAGTCTAAACATCCTATGCTAATCCCTTAACTTATATCAACACAAATCAGATCAAATCCTGACCTCATTCGTCCAATTCGTTATTGGAAGCCAAATTGCAAGCCCCCTCCTTTTAGCATTAAGCCCCCTTCGTTTATACACCTCTTTCTCCCACCGATATGTGGCCAGAAATTTCCCCAGCCAGCAATAAACTGAGGGGGGGTCCTTGTCCAGCCACCCGCTGGCCAAGGAAAGCCTAAACACTGCCATAGCTATAAATAACAGAGCTCTATTTGGTTCCGGCATGGCTTGATTACTGACCCCCAACATAATTACCTGCGGTGAAAGTTCCACCTCAAACCCCAGCATACCTCTTAGGTATTTGCCCACCTCAGTGATTAAAGGTACAAGTCGAGGGCAAGTTGCAAACATGTGTACACTATCAGCAGCATAACAGTGACATCGAGAGCAAAAAGAACCACGCGAGCCTCCCCATTTTGCTATGCGGGCTGGAGTAATGTACAAATTAAGCCAAGTTTTGAAACACTGCACTTGTAGGTTTGCCGAGAAGCATGCCGTTTGACTTAAGAAAAGAGAGTCCTCACATACCTCTATCCCTGCTTGCAACAGATTCTTCCAGCGATTAGTATGTTTAATAAAGTCATCACTCATTAAATTACTAAGCATTTTGCAGAGGGGAGAAAGTGTTAAAGATGTCCCTAATATTGCTTCAAGTAAGGGAATTTTCTGACAACTGGATATTTTTTTAGAAACAAAATCCCTAATTTGTAAATATTTAAAAAAATACTTATTACCTAACCCGAATTTGCTCTTAATTGCATCAAAAGAAAGGATATTATCATCCTCCATCAGATCTCCAATAAACCTTACTCCTTTATTCATCCAAACTTTCATATAGCCATCTAGTAGAATTTCGGGTAGTAGGTTATTGTCTGCCAGAGGAGAGTATCTATGTATCCTACCTAGTTTAAGTTTCTTCCTGATGGACGTCCATACTTTAAATGATCCCAGTAAAACCTTAAATTTTACTCTTTTAAAATAAGCAAAATCAATATATCGAAGAAGGCAGCCAGCTGAATCCGATCCCAAGAGTACCTATATATAGAAGGGCTGGATGTTTCCTCTATTGATGTTGGTTCTTTCCCCAATATTGGTGCCATTCGCTGCAAAGCTGCTGCCCAATAATAAACCTGGAGATTAGGTACCGCCCAGCCACCCCGATTTCTAGGTAGGGACATATATCTCAGCGCTCTGCGGGGGCGGTTCCCGGCCCACAAAAACTTGGAAATTGCTTGATCAAATATCGAAAACCAGCTCTTGTTTATTTCCGTTGGAATAGCTCTAAAAAAATAGAGAATTTTTGGTAAAAATAACATCTTGATGACATTGCATCTCCCTAAAAGAGTGAGATGCAAATTATTCATTCTATTAAAATCTGTTCTAGTCTTGTGTAGCAGAGGTTCTAGATTAATCTGTACGATTTTATCGACATTGGCAGAGATCTCAACCCCCAGATATCTAGTATTTTCCACTACCTGTGTATCAAACATAGCCACATTTGAGTTTTTAACAATCATGGTCTTATCCTCATTAAGATGATACCCCGAAATTTGACCAAAATCTTTTGAGGCTCTTTCAACCTCTCTAATAGCTTCTGATGGATTGGCTGTGATTATTGCGATGTCATCCGCATATGCAAGAATCTTAGTATCCCCTCCCATCGAAGGGATGGCTGAAATCCTATCGTTCCCCACAATTTTCCTGATTAAGGGATCTATATATAGGGCAAATAATAGCGGGGAACAGGGACACCCCTGCCGCGTACCTCTTGTTATTTTGATTGGCTCTGATGTGTACCCCATCATTGCAATTCTAGCCCCGGGATCCTGATATAAACATTTAATTGCTCCAATAAAATCCTTCCCCAAGCCGTATTTCCCCATAACTGCCCATAAGAAGGGCCAGGAGACCCTATCAAATGCTTTCTCCGCATCAAGTAATATTACAGCCATAGGGTCTCCTGACACCTTCGTATAATCAAACAGCGTAATTATACGTTGAATATGATCAGTCGTGCCCCTACCTGGAACGAATCCGTGTTGAAACGGGGAAACTAATCTTTTAATGACCGCTGCCAATCTGGTTGCTAAAATTTTAGAAAAGATTTTCACATCGCTGTTAACCAGCGTGATTGGCCTATATGAACCCAATTCTGAGGGGGTTTACCTTTTTAGGAAAGACTATTATATTAGCTGTCTTCCAGGAATCGGGAATCAGCAGTTCTACTTGTGCTCTATGAAAAACTTCCAGCATAAGAGCCACAAGCTGTGTCTTAAATTTTTATAAAATTCTCCTGGGATCAAATCCGTGCCTGCAGCTTTGCCTGAAGGAGTAGAATCTATTGCTGCTCTGAGTACATCTAATGTTATTAATGCACTAAGGCTGTTTTTCTCCTCACAGGATACTTGATCAGGTAATAGCCCTTCTAAGTAATCCTCAATATCAACATCTTTGTTTTGAATATCCTCGGTATACAAGTTTTGATAGAATTTTTGAAATGCCATGAGAACTGCATCAGGGCTATTTACCATACCTATGTCTGGATCCCTGATTTCGCTAATTCTAGACTGTACCGTTTTTTCCCTTGTACGTACAGCAAGTACATGGCCCACTCTCTCATTGTTCTCATATACCCTGCTCCGCCATGCCGTATATTTCCCAGCTGCTTTTTTGGTGGAGATCTCGGAGATTGCAGACCTAGTAATTATAATTTTTGATTGAGCCGTCCCCGCGTCTCCCCTTCGGCCAGAACCCTTACTAGATCGGCCTCCTCTTTACTCAAATCCTCATACAGGGTATGTACCAAGATATTATCCTTCTTCTGTGATTCCCATCCATATTTCGATGTTTCCCCTCTAATCCCAGCCTTCAAAGCATCCCAAAATATACCTACGTCTGTACTCCCTAAGTTCTCTGCTATAAACCTAGGGATCCATTCATTAAGGTGTTGTTGATACCCCTCCTCGCTTAATAAGGCCCTGTTAAATGTCCATCGTGTCTGTGGGGATTCTAATCTGATATCAATTTCTATTACCAGGGGGTTATGATCAGACATAACTTTTGGAAATTTACTAATCTTACAGCCTAATAGCATCTCCTGGGATACAAAGAAATAATCTAATCTCGCATGCACTTGATGTGGTGCGGAGAAAAAGTGAAGCCAGGGTCATCCTCCTTCTTTTCTGCCCATACATCCGCTAACCCATGCAGTGACCTTAATTGCATCAGGGATTTAAAAACCTTTGGTTTACGACCATGGTACATCACCCCTCTATTCCTAGATACCTGACAGCTCATATTAATGTTCATATCCCCA
This sequence comes from Calotriton arnoldi, assembly GCA_963921515.1. Taxonomy (NCBI): domain Eukaryota; kingdom Metazoa; phylum Chordata; class Amphibia; order Caudata; family Salamandridae; genus Calotriton; species Calotriton arnoldi. The sequence goes on along the minus strand of CAWUFW010008335.1, from coordinate 632,674 downwards.
CATATAATCAAAGGTAAAGGCCAACCCACTAATTGAACATTTAGCCATTCGAACAAAGCCGGGTCATCCAAAACGGAACCATAAATTGAGCAAAGGGTAAATATCTTATGGTCCAAACAGCATTGTGTTATTACCCATCTCCCCAATTTATCAGCAGAAGAGCGCGGGAAACGACCCAACCCTTTCTTTGCCAAAATTGCCACCCCTCTTGTCTTTGTAGTTTGTGTTGTGGAAGCTACAATTTGATAGCCCACCATCCCCAGTGCCCCCTTGTTACAAGCTTCCACATGAGTCTCTTGAAGACAAATAATGTCTGCCTTTAGGAATTGAACCTCCAAGCTGATTCTCCTTCTTTTAACAGGATTATTCAACCCGCATATATTAATAGAGGCTATTCTTAACTTCCTAATTGAAAACAATAAGATAGTTCCAAACCAGATAAAGATGCAATTAGTGAGATAACCGTCTCCAACTCATACCAGTGCCCAAAGAAAAACCCGCCCAAGATACCACCCCTCACCCACAGGCTCCAACCCATCCCCCCCTCCCCACCCTGATCAAAAAGGCAAAAAAGGTCCAAGGACCCTTGTGATGCCTCCTGCATGATGTGTGCCCCTAGCCGCCTCCTACAATAAAAACAAAATCATTAAAGAGAGAGAAAAAAGGACAAAGCACCCAATTACCCCACTCTAGAGTCAAGTCTTATTTTTTCGTAAGTTCTTGCAGAAACTCCTGTGCCTGGATCTCAGAAGAAAAAACTCTAATCGCCCCCTTGCAAATGACTTTGAGCCTGGCAGGATTCATAAGATAGACTTCGCAGCCCAGTTTCTGGAATGGGGAGATCAGCAGACGCAATCTCCAGCGCCTCTCTACCGTAGCATGACAAAAGTCAGGCCGAACAAAGAAGGAGTGCCCCGCAACTATCTTCCCAGCATCAGGTCTTGCTTTTTCAAACATAGATTGTCGAAGGAGGAAATTACCGAAAAAAATAAGAATGGCTCGTGGTTTGTCATCTTGCCCTGGCTTTTTCTAAGCATCAAGGGAAATCGATGCACCCGCTGTATTTCAGACTCCCAGTTCCAATGACCAAGGTCAGGAAATGCCTCCTTGAATAGCGTCAATACAAACCCCCGGATGTCATCGCCTTCTGCTTTCTCTGCAATCCCAAGTAAACGGAGGTTGTTACGGCGTTGTCTATTTTCAAAATCTTCCAGCTTCCAAAAATATCAGACATCTTACTATCATTAGATTCAGTTAATCGGGTGGAGGTTTCAACGTCGCCCTCCAGTTGCACAACGCGTTCTTCCAAAGCTGTGGTGCGTACTGAAGTCTCGGTACAGGCTTTGCTAATTTTGCGCACAGCACCCTGTAATTTTCTAGTGGCTAAATGAGCCCTTTTATGTTCAAGACGTGCCTCAATCTGCATCTGCTTCAATGTTGAATATATCAGATCCATTGTCGGTTGTTGAGTTTGTAGTTCCATTATACCATGATCTTTCGTCATACCCTCTGGGGCTCCGAGCTCATCCTCTAGACTCCTCCCAAACTGAGTGGCAGAGTAGTCCCACTTTAGCTGGCTAGATTGACTGCAGTCGGACGTAAGCCCCCTGTCTTTATCTGACTCCTTTATACTCTTTTTCTTTTTGCGCACAGGTATGCGTTTTTGAGTGGCAGGGTTGGTGAGGGGGGTGCCGCTGTCCCCCTCTGAGAAATCTTCATCAGAACCACCCTTGCTGCTGAAGTTGGATAAATCCGAATCATCAGTCAATGAATAAAACTTTTCCCCATTATCCGGGATCTTTAGATGTTTGCCGGCTGCTTGGATGGTAGCCTCTGGTTGCTCCTTATGGACAGTAATGTTAATTGCGTCACATACTTCTTTGGAAATAACATCCTGAGAACCAGAATTCTCGGGTTGCCCCTCTTTCCCAGAAGTAGTTTGTACTAACATTTCAGAGTGCCCCCAGATATAGAAGCAGGGCCTGCAATACTCACAGTTAATTCAGGGGAGATCTCTATTAAATTGCTATCATTTTGCATGTCCTCGCTTAGTACCAAACTCTTTGGGCTGTCTGCATGAGTTTTACCTTTAAATACTTTCTTTTTGCCGGATAAATAAGGGGCTCCCCTTCCGGCAAACATCCCAGGGACAGTTGGTTGCTTTGGTCTAGTAACCATAGCGCCAAGACGCTCACCACAGTGCTTCCCACTAAGAGTTTCCTTGGACAGCCCTTCTTTGTCCAAATCTGCTTGTAAATTGACTCTCTGACTCAGGCTCTGGTTCAGCCCCTTTCCATCCGCTGCTGCACGCCGATTCACCGATACAGGCTTGACTCCTCCAGTCGCGCTGCCATCTCGCGTCAACCCTTTGATCTTTGGCGGCATAGCAGCGGATCCTGTCAGCCTCTTCTCTACTGCCACAGAATATCGCTTATCCACGCCGGGGGCAGATACAATCCCTCGTGATACAATGTATCGGCAAGTTGTCCCGGGCCTCCCCAATGCCGCTTGACGAGCGCCGGATGCTGCCAGTACCACTGCAAGTAGAAACCTCGACGCTCGAGCCGTCAGTACACCGATCGCCGACAAAAGCCTCATCAGCTTGTACTCCACGACCAGATTTACAGCTGAAGCCCCTGCCAGGTACGTGCTGAGTTGCTTTGCCAATGAATAATGCCGAGTTACATTAACATATAAAATTTTCTCTCATTCCATAGCTGAATCGCCGAGGTAGGGAAAGCGGCTCCACACAGCTCTCACACAGCCGCCATCTTGCCTCGTTATTGCCCGTACTCTTCCTTTTATAAAGCAAAGTACAGACTGGACAATCAATTATTGAGTGTTATTTATGCGTACTGGTAAATGGCGATTACTAGCCCACACCACATCCCTTGAGTAAGCCTTAGACTGCTCTGCAACGCTACCCTCTGAGAGTCAAGAGCTACAATGGGGTGTTTGGTTCCCAGTGAAGGACAAATATAGTCACGTTATTTGTGCAGGCCTCACAGATATTGCCTTGTTTTCTAACACCCAGTATTTCAAAAACACCAGCATGACAAAAAATGAACCACCACGGCAAAATAGACTGTTTCACGAAATTAGAGAAAAAATACAGAGATGAAGGACCTTAATCTTCCCCAGAGTTACCTTAAAGTTATACACAACAAAAGAGGTAATTGGCAATTCAAATTGATGCAGTCGCCATTGACCTCAGCCTGATACACAATGACCTATGTAATGTAACTGAAAGAGTCATGGAAATAGAAAATGTTACGGAAAATATGTCAGCAGATGTGACATCATGTTGGAGGCCCGATTCGAAGATGCAGAAGTACACCCAATAGGAATAACGTCCGGTGGTGGGTGTACAAGAAAAGAGACTCAGTGGAACTTTTTCCTGAAAGATGGATAAGTGAAGAATTGAGACTGAGGGGCCGATTCCGATCTCGGCCGGTAGGGCACCGAATCGGATTCGGCTTAACCGGATCCGATTCGGAGCCCTCTTTCCCGACCGATTCGTACGTGCGTCCGGGCGAGCGAGTACGATGAGAGCGCTCGCTAAATCGCCCACCGACTCGTACACGGGTCCGACCCGCTTCGACCGACTCGCATGGACACTGTTCGCACCGCACAATGGAGACGTTCCCCGGCCGGGCAAGTACGATGCGCACCTCGAGCAGTCCGACCGACTCGCGCCGTCCGGCTCGAAAGAGCAGTCGGAGCTGGACTTTGGGGGTCCGTGTCAGACCCCCCTGTACGCGTAGCCGCACGAGTCGCACACAGGGGGGACCCATGGGTCCCCCCTGCCTGTGCATGTACGGCGCGAGTCGCATCGCCGCGTACCCGCTTTGGGGGGCGCCCTTGTTCGCCTCGCACCCATTGAGTCAATGGGAGCCCGCGTACGCGTTGTACGACCGGCTCCCATTGACTTCAATGGGAGTCCGACCGAATCGAGTCCGATAGCATGCGTACGCATCGTACTCGTTCGGTCGGGCTGCTAGAGTCCGATTCGGTCGGAAATCTCTCCGGGTCCGGCTCGGTCGGAGTGATTTCCGGCCTGAATCGGAATCGGCCCCAGAGTGGGATTGAAAACTGCTTTTCAGAGGAATTCATCTGCAACTGAAATTCATCTGTGATGGGAAAGCAGACTTTTTAACTGCTCCGCAAGAAGCATAGGGCTGGCTAGAAATAATTCATAATAGGAAAAATCCTGTGAAATACAAAGTTTAGAGAAAGACCCCCATTTTCAATTTAGGATGACAATATCTCCGCGAGCATAACTTAATTTATGGGCATGTAAGCAGAAAAGGTGGTGTTGGCCCAGCTTGCAGAGCAATAGAAGGACACCTGAGGCAAATGACCTAAGCCCCACGGCTGAGGGCCAGTGACACCGCTTGCGCACTGTACCCCACCCCCCACCACTAACAGGGTCTGATGGTAAGCTTTTCAGTAGACTCCAAAAATGATGTCCAAGTCCTCATTTTAACAGGGTGCTACTTTAGCTCCTGAACCATATTGCACGTAAAACATATTTGCATGGTTCTCCCAATTTATTTGCAGAACATTACAAGTTGTCTTTTTGCTTGTAAAAAAACGTTGAATAACAAAGGTAGAAGAACAGCATCTAGAACCATGTTTAATTACGTTACGACTTTATTATCGGTTAAGTAAATATTATACTGCTTATTGTGCAAGTGCAAACTCATGGACACCAATAAGATCAACAAGCTTTTTGTTTAGGTTAGTTTGACTTACATATGTAATAAACTTTTTATTTGCGCAAAATCACTTTTTGTCTTTTTAATGTGCATAAATCAACTCATCACCAGATCTGGGAGTCGACAGGAAGTCTACACTCCTGGGCTAAAAGGCCCCGTGATTTCTCACACACCCACAAGCTTCCACATTAGTGTTGTATTCTTAAACTCCTTTAAGATCACTTTCAGGCCAGGAAAAGGTCTGAAATGTAATTCGGATAAGACCAGGAGTAAATTATTTCACAGGGTCGGAAGGGGATGAGATTACACCACAATGGAATATAATGTTTGCAGGTTAATCTGCATTTGCTTGACACATTTTCACGTCAGCAAGTATATATAAATATAAGTGCTCGTAGGGGAATGTTGTTCACTAACTTTTCCAGGCATACTTCTCTGAAAGTTTAGAAATTTCAAAAAGACATAAATCTGCAATCATACAAAGTGGTAGACAAGCAAGTTCAGATTTATGACTTTCTTTAAAACCTCACCTGCCATATTTTACATTATATTAAATTGATGCTAGTGCTTTAAAGCTTCCAAATTGGCGATAGAGTGTTTTGTGAAAAATAACGTCCAAATAATTCTGCAGATCGGCACCAAAATCTCACTCTCATTGTAATTTAGTGCTGCAAACGAGAATCACGCCAAGCAATACAGAAAAAGCATTCATAACAGAGAGAAGAACGTTATTGCTAAAATTAAGAGCAACAAATTTAATGCAAAACTTTATGCCATGATGTTTGGTAATAAACTCGTATTTATCAAAGAGACATTAAGTATGATTATGTCAAAAGATAACTAACGTTAATTAGAACATTGGAATGTGGAGCACTCCCTTGTATACAATGGAGTGCTCTGAGCTTCTACGGGCCGGTAAAGGCCCGCAGAGCAACTTTCCAATGTTGCTTTTGTTCACAGCTATTGGTGTGAACAAAGTCCTCTCAGAGCTCGAGGGGATTTAAACCCCCTCAGGCTCCGAGAGGCCTTGGTTTTATTTGTTAGAACATTCTGCCCTCTAGTGGCAGAATATTCTAATAGCCTTATAGCCCTTCGTAGCTGGGCTATACCGGCTATTAAAGTCCCGCTCCCTTGTTAAAGGCCCTCTCCTTCGGCTCAGGCCTTTAACGCTGGAGCGGGCCTTTAATAGCCGGTACCGCCCCCTACGGCTGACTATAAGGCTATATTAGAACATTGGAATGTGGGGGGGGCGTGGCTGGAGCTGCCACAAGATGGCCGCGTCCGGCTGAGGCTCTGTGTTTCGAGCGGGACCTTTCTGTCTACCGGAGCTGACTTGCCGATTCCCGGGGGCAATGGACTGACTGCCTTTGAGGCGCGGGGGCACAGGTAGCCGTTTTTCTTTCTTCATTTGGTGCTGTTTATCGCCCTGTCTCCTCCGCGCCACGCTCCCTTCAGGATTCTCGGCAGCGCCCGCCATTTTGTTTGCGGCGGGACGCTGCTTTCCTTTACGGATTTCCCCGTGCCGCTTGAGGTGCGATGTGGGAGCTACGCTGCAATTTTCCTTTGGGAGCTTGTAGAAGAGCGACAATGCACAACAGAGCTTCCGGTTTTTAATGGACTTTTCTACCATTAAGGCAAATTTTCCCACATGCACATATTTGAGGAGAGTCTTTTATTATGGTCATGACATACAACCTGGAACCGCTTCCTGTGACTACAATTAAGTCATTTGTGGGACGAGCTTTTCACTTCACCAGGCGGATACACTTTATCTGAGGCTTCGTTCATTGAATTGGTTTGCCTTTCATATGAGACAGCTGTGACTGAGTCTGCGCGTCACGCATTAAGTGCTCCCCTCATCTGTGTGTTGATAAAGTAGGCATTTTGTTATTAGTTGGCTGTGGTGGTTATTAGAGGAACTTTCTCATTGCCTGTCTTCCCCTCGACGTTCCTTAGCTGATTTTGTAACCCTCTGGGCTGACTCTAACTCCTCTCAGCATCAATTTTTCATTATTGGAGACTCCTCTGAATGTTCTACTCGTTGATGACGCAGGATTACACGATAAAAACTTGTTTCATCTTTCCTTTTAGCTGTTTTTTCTAGGTTTTTCATCCTACTCCTCCACATTGCTATCTCCTGTGACTGCAATACACTTCTATATTCACCCTTATGGCGCCCTCTTCATTCCTTGATCAGAAGAGAGCCTCAACAACTATGTCTTCTCTCCGCAAGGACTCTAATACTGCTGCTTCTTCCAAGCACCAAAAGAAGGAACCCAACTCTCCTACCAAATCTCCACTACCAATAACAATGGAGGACTTTATGGAAGAGCTCAAGCTTATTAAACCTTTTGTGATCAACACTAATGCTACCATTCAAAGGCTAGAAGAGAAATGGTCCAACTTAGACTTTAGAGTATCTGCGGTGGAACAGAGGATTAGCGATACTCAGGATGTGATTCCTCAAGTTGCAGTTATGTCTAAAGAGATTGCTCTCCTCTAAAATCAAACAGAGGATTTAGGAAATTGCAATAGGTGCAACAACCTTAGAATTTACGGTATTCCTGAGGGAGAAGAAGGATCTGACATGCTCGCCTTTTTAAAAATACACATTCCTAAAATTGTTGGTCTCAAAGACGGCACCAATCTCAATTTGCAATGTGCACACCGCATCGGCCGTAGATCCGGAGGTTCATCCTCTACCTCAATGGTTAATCGCCCTAGAGGGATAATTGTTCTATTTTTGGAGTACACTGAGCTGTTAATGGTCCTCTTGGCGGCTAAGCTCAGAAAGCAGATGTTATGGTCCGGTCAAAAAGTTTTCTTTTTCCAGGATGTGGCCCGCGCAACTGCTGCTCATTGCAAAGAATTCCTGTCTCTTCGCCCGGCTCTTCGATCAATGAACGCTAGATACGGCCTGGTGCATCCCTGCTTTTTTAAAGTTACCTACAAAGAACGCTCCTATTCCTTTGATCGTCTTGAAGATCTACGACAATTTATTTCTCGCCATAAAGGAGATGAGATGGACTTCGGAGGGTCCTGAGAAATGTCTCTTCTTGTTTTGTCTTAAGTTTTCTGAGCTATCCTTTTTCATTCTAATGTTCTGAAGACATTCGTCTTCTTTTGTTGTTGTCAGTTAAGGACTGTTGTTTTATTGCAGACTGTCGTAGTTTGTCCGCCTTCTTTGGAGGCTATTTCTTACCACTTCCTTTGTTTTTCTCCACAGATGTCTCCCTTCCCGTACAGACTCATTCCCCTGATGTTTTCTTCCCTCCTACCTTCCCATCCCATTCCTAATGTTTACAGTTACTTCCACTGTTTGGTAAGTGTTAACCTTTCCATCAGATACCCTTGTTAAAGTTGTTGGATTGTTTTACTTATATGATTCTATGTTTTTTCCATTCTATGTTGTCAGTCCTTTCTCCTGTGTTATGTCTTACTAGGCTCCCTGTTCTTCATATTTCCTTATCTATTGGTTCCTGTCGTTTCCGGATTTCTTCACGTTCTCTGCCGTCTGTCTTTCCTCTGTGGCTCCCCGCCTCCACTTGATATTCTTTTTCTTCCGGATCTGTATTCCGTCATTCTTGACTGAAGCCTTCCGGCTACATGTCATCCTCCCTTTGTTTATCGTTTACTCTCTCTACCTTCTCTTCTCTTCTTTCCTTTTCTTTTCCTTTTGTATTTTCCTTTTTTTGTCTTTTCTTCTTTGACTTCTGACCCCTTTTCTTCTTTTCTTTTCTCTGCTTTATTATCTCCTATTCCTCTCTACCTTTTTGTCATCCCTATTTTTCTTCTCTTTCACATCCTTTCTTCTTATTTGCTTTTATTTCAATTTTTTCGCCTTATTGACTTTAAAATTTTGCATATTGAGTTTTCAATCTCTTTTTTCAATTTTATAATATTCATGGTGATGTTTAATGCCCTTCCCCCCTGTGATGACTGATAATGTTCGAATCATCTCTTGGAATGTAAAGGGTTTACGCAATCCTGTCAAGAAGCAAAGGGTCCTTACACACCTTTCCAAATTACAATGTAAGATTGCAATGTTACAACAAACGCACCTTAATGACAAAGATGTCAACTCTCTCAAAAAACAATGGGTGGGCCATGTTTACCATTCCCCAGCTAAAGATCGGAAAAATGGAGTGGCTATACTATTCCATAAGTCCCTTTCCCTTACTATTGAAAGCAAGGAAAAGGATACAGATGGAAGATGGCTTCTTCTTCATACTCTTATAAATGGTTCCCGCATTTCTTTCCTCAACATTTATGGTCCCACAGGCATTGATTCCCAGTTTTGGCAATCAATGCCACACACCCTTCACTCATGTTCTGACTCCAATCTTATAGCGGGTGGGGATTGCAATCAGGTCCTAGACCCTTTTATAGATAGGAAATCTTCCTCCAGTTTTATATTCCCAATAAAATGCAAAAAACCTTTGCTAACACAATACTTTCGAGGGGCTTGGTTGATGCCTGGAGGATATCTAACCCCGACTGTTTGGAATTCACTTTCTATTCTCCCACTCACAACTCTACATCTAGATCTGACTATATTTTTTTGAGCCCACACCTTCTTCCTAATTTACAACACGCTGAGATTGGTTCCATTCTTATATCCGATCATGCTCCCCTCTTTATCAATCTCCCTTCTCTACCTTCCAAATCCCGTCGTTGGCGCTTTAAAAACTATCTTCTCAAGGATCCTACCTTTATTGAGCGCTTTAAAGATTTCGTGTCAGAATTTTTTCTCTTCAATACTAATCCTGATCTGCCCTTTCCTACTATTTGGGATGCCTTTAATGCGACAGCTAGAGGCTTTATCATTTATTATGTAGCTATTAAAAGAAACAATGTCGTAAGGAGTCTGCTTCCATTTTGTCTTCCATTAAGAAATTGGAGCATGCATATTTTTCTTCTAATGATGAAGCTACACTTAAAAATCTGGTCCAGGCCAAACTAAATTTTATTAGAAAATCCACGGAGGTAGCTTACGTGACGTTACTCAAACATAACTCCAAATTTTATGACGGGCGCAATAGAGCCGGTAAACTGTTTGCGAATTATTTGAAGATCAAGTCCCAAAGATCTAGAATAGTTAAAATCACCGATGATAATGGGGTTAATCGCTTTAAATATAACGAGATATTGAGCTGCTTTACGGACTTTTATAATTCATTATATACCCCTGAATCTTCCCCGTCTGACGCTTCCTTGGATTCATTTTTTGATTCACTACCCCCCTGCTCTTCCCCCCTCCTGATTGTTCTATGTTGGAAACAGATATGTCCCTTTCCGAGATCAAGTCAGCCCTATTCAAATTACCCAAAGATAAGGCTCCTGGGCCGGACGGCTTTACTGCTGAATTGTTTTCCTGTTTCTCTCAAATTCTTTTGCCTCATCTTTTATCTCTTTTTCAATACTTTATCTCTCACAATGAGGCTCGCGGCTCGTTTCTCGAGGATATGATTTGTTTAATTCCAAAGAAAGATAAGGATCCCTCTTTATGTGCTAATTACCGCCCCATTTCATTGATCAATTTAGACTGTAAAATTTTCGCTAAAGTTCTGGCCCTCCGTATTAACCAGGTACTTCCAGACCTGATTGGTTCGGAACAGACTGGATTCGTTAAGGGTAGGACTTTAGCTGATAATTCCAGAACTTTTCTTAATATTATTCATCAAGCATCTAAGAGTTCCTCCCCTGTTGCAGCCATAACCCTCGATGCGGAGAAAGCTTTTGACCGTATTCATTGGCTTTTTATGATGCGTGCCCTTAAATGGCATGGTTTTGGCCCCTCTATCTTGCCCCTTATTAATCTGTTATATTCCTCCCCAACCACTTCAGTTTTTGTTAATGGATCTCAAGCTCCCTATTTCTCTTTACAACATGGTACCCGTCAGGGTTGTCCCCTTTCTCCTTTGCTCTTTATCCACTCTCTTGAACCTTTTCTTCACTTTCTACGTCATTCATCAACTGTCCGCGGTTTCCTTCATAAGGCAATTGAAATCAAATTTACCGCCTATGCAGATGATATTATGCTATACATTTCTGATCCTTCTACCTCCTTGCCCGCCTTTACAGATCTACTCTCCTCTTACTCCGCCTTGTCTGGTTACAAGTTAAATTTTTCTAAATCCAAAGTGCTTCCATTAAATAAATATTGTTTAAAAAGCATTTTCGATGGGACCGACTTCAAATGGAATACTAATAGTATCACTTGCCTGGGCATTAAATATTCTTCTTCTATTGTGAGAAAGGTTCAGCTTAATTTGGAAGATCTTTTATTGAAAGTAAATAACATGGCAGGAAGATGGTCTCCCCTCTTTTTGTCTTGGTGGTGTAGACTGGACACAATCAAAATGATGATGCTCCCTACCATCACCTTTTATCTGTCCATGTTGCCAGTGAAACTTCCATTAAAATTCTTTAAGACCCTTAATGGTGTTTTGAGTAAATTTCTCTGGCATGGTCGACAAGCTCGTATCTCTTTATCTTCCCTGTCTGCCCCTAAAGATCGGGGAGGTGTTCACTTTCCCAATTTTCGAAAATATCATTCCTCCTTTTTAATCCGTCAATTGTTACCTTATTTGTCTCCTTCGACAGACCTTCCCTCATCTGTTTGGCATAAATTGGAGGAATCTCTGATTCATCCTTTTCCCTTTTCCTCGTTAGCCAATTTATCCATCCCCCTCGTTTTTTTAATTACCCGACCATTTCACACTTTATTTCCACCTTTCATCCTGTTAAGTGCAAATCCCATACTCCTCTACAAATGTTTCTAGACTCACCTCTCTGGCAAAATAAGTCCATTAAATTGTCCAATCGTACTATTTTTTTAAAAAATTGGGCGAATAAGGGGATCTTCTTAGTTAAACATCTCATACATGGATCGCATTTTCTCTCTCCCCAGGAAGTCCAATCTAAGTTCGGCCTACCTGTCTCCTCACTCCTTAGGTATGACTCTTTACGATTGCTTTTAACTAATCAGTTGTTTCTACTCTCCGGATCTCCTCCCTCCGCTTTAGACCCCATTTTAGAGCCTTTGTCCACTTCTCTTTCCCTTCGGGCCTCCCATATTTACAAATATCTTCATTTCTCCTCTCCTAACCGCCCCAAGAGTAAAGTCGAACTCGCATGGGAATCTGATTTGCAACGTACTATCTCTATTCACACATGGAATTCCATATGGGCACGCATTCACCACACTTCCTGTACTGCTAACACCACTCAGACCCTTTATTCTTTTTATCAAAGGTTATTTTTAACCCCATTGTCTCTTTCCAAGTATAGTTCGGATCTATCCCCGAACTGCTGGATCTGTAACACCACCCCTGGCTCTTTTATACATTACTTTTTTCGTTGCCCCAGTATTACTCTGTTTTGGACCAAGGTATCCGAATCAATCTCCTCCATTTGCTCTATTACTTTTGCTTTTGATATTTACTCCATTTTCCTGGGAAGTAAATCTGCAAATTGGTTTGGTTCTCACAGGGTGGGCATTTTCGTGGATTTGTTAATTGCTATTGCCTTTCAGGTAATTACATCTAATTGGAAGGATGCCACCAACTTCTCTTTTTCTGCTTGGTGGAACCTTCTCTGCTATCATCACAGACTGGATAGAGCCTCTGCCATCACATCTCAGCAACTTCTCTGAAAGGAAGCCTTCTGGTCTCCACTCACCAATTATCTATCCGCATCTGCATTGTGTTACAAAGACAGTTCCTTCGCTTATCAACCACCATGAGTATTTTGTGATTTTTTCTTATATAGTTTTTATAATTCAATGTATGGTTTCTACTTTGTTTCCAAACAATATATTGAGTGTACCTTAGTAGTTTTACATATGTTATTTGATATGGATGTTGCTTTCTTTTCTCTTTTTTTTTTTTTCTTCTCTTTTCCTTCTTTTTTCTCTCTTTTCTTTCCTCCCTTCTTCTCTCTCCTTTTTTCTTTTTTCTCCCCATTCAAAAATTGTAAAATGCTGTTTTGTTTTAAGGTACAACATTTCACTAATACTTTCATTCTCCGGTTTTCTTCGTTTGATATTGGTAGTTCTCTTAAATTTTTCATTCCTCCTCATTGTACATTTTGCTTGTTAGTTTTTGCCATTTTTCTATAATTATTGCTGTATTGTTGTACCTATGTTCCTATCTGCTACAATAAAGCTCATTAAACTTAAAAGAACATTGGAATGTGGAGCACTCCATTGAAGACAATGGAGTGCTCCGTGCTTCTACAGGCCGGTAAAAGCCCGCAAAGCAAAATTCCAATGTTGTTTTCACAAAGGCCTCTTGGAGCCCGAGGGAATTTAAACCCCCTCGAACTCCGAGAGGCCTTTGTTTAATTTGCTAGAAGATTCTGCCCTCTAGTGGCAGAATGTTCTAATAGCCTTATAGCCCTTCGTAGCTGGGCTATACCGGCTATTAAAGTCCCGCTCCCTTGTTAAAGTCCCTTGCCTTCGGCTCGGGCCTTCAACACTGGAGCGGGCCTTTAATAGCCGGTATAGCCCGCTACGGCAGGTTATAAGGCTATAGTAATGCATGGATCAAAACCAGGCCATCATTTCTACGTCACAATGCTACTGTATTAAAGGGATGCGTTTTGCAGTATATGGCACGACAGACCAGCATATTAATCCTTATTTGAATGTGCCTTTGTGTTTTTCATTTGAGAAGCATTACTTATTTTTTTCTGGGAAAGGTTATTTTGTGAGGACCTAATGTCTCTGCGTCAGGACGTGCAACACTTTTAAATCGTTTGCTGCACAAAGTACTGCTCTGAAGACCAGTGCAGTTTCCCTGTCTTTAAACAGCGTACATTGCCGCTCAGAGAAACTCCTTCAATGTCACTTGACTTGCATTAACTCTACACTCAGTTTGCTGTGTGCTTTCCTCAGCACTTTACACTCCCTAAAGGTCGCTTTTTCGTTCATCTCTATGAACCGATTCGCACGTTTTTTGACAGATTCTTGGAATAGTCTAACCTTCTGCCAGTTTTCGCTTGATTACTTGTTTACAAAGGTAAATAGAAATCTCAGATGCGCCATTGTAACCCTTATTTTTATTTCTTCTTCGTCGAGTTCCTTTTAAAGTGTCACATTTTCAAAAAAGGACGGACACCAAGACCAGGAGGGTTAGATGAATCAAATCACACATTCAAGCAATCTAGCATAAATGAGGCAGAAATAAATATCTTGAGACCCACACTGATCTTTGGATGACAAATATCAAAGCATTTTATATGTGATGCCAATTGCAACCAGAGGAACGAACCAATTTCTAGCTTATCTTGGTAGTATTGCAGTTTGTTTCTGAGCATTTTCTTTTCGTCGCCTGTAGGTAATATTTCATTTAAGATTGCCGAATTTGCTTTTGTGGTTTAACAACAACCCCCACTGTCAACAGCACCAACACTATTATTATTTTCACAGGATTGTGAAAACTTCACATTTTTAATAGTATTTGTGGCACATTGGCTTCAATGACTCGGACACGGTCTGCAGTCTTTACTCGGCGGTCTTTACTCAACAGGATGTTACCAGGCAGGTAAATACCTCGCAGGACCCTTATGGGTACTTTACCCCGCTGTACTTTACCAGGCCGGTAAGTTTTTTTAATGATAATGACATATTTATCACGTCACTAAAAAAAAAATGAAATAGTATTTAAAGATTAAGAGATGGTTAAATGTTAGGTGATGGGAAAGGATAACAGAGGGTAGAGATGGTATAAGGGGTTAAAGGATTTTTAGAGTGCAGGTGAAGGTAAGGTAAAGGGATAGGCCTTTTTAGGGTTCAGTGGCACGTAGCGGTAAAGAAACGTAAAGGTATTTTTTGGTTCAGGGGTGGGTAGAGGTTGAAGGAGGTAAAGGGTTTTTAGGGTTCTGGGACGTGTACAGGTAAAGGGGGTAGGGATTTTAGGAGTATAGGATGGGTAGAGATAAAATGAGCTAAGGGGTTTTTATGGTTCAAGGGCAGGTAAAAGAAGGTAAGGTGGATTTCAGGGAACAAGGCGAAGGTAGAGGAAAAGGGTGTTAAGGAGTTATTAGGGTTCACAGTCTGGTAGAGGTAAAAGAAGGTATGGGATTGTTGTGGTCTCAGAGATGGATAAAGGTAAAGGGGGAAAGGGATTTTAGGGTTCAGAGGAAGGTCGAGGTGAAGTGAGGTAACAATTGGGGTGTATGGCGGTTGCCTCAAAACAGAAAAAGGAAAAAAAGGGGACTCTAGGGAGTTACCCCCAAAACCAATAACTGTAAAAAGGGGGAATGTCACAAAAAACATTTGTGACATTTTCTGGCTAGAAATGGCCGTCCTTGAATGCAAGAACCAAAGCTCTAAACATGAGACTCAAAAACATTTTTATATCAGGCACACTTCATTCACTCTGCTCACTCAAAGCCGCAACAAAATGAAACAAATAAAAAATAATTCGAGAACATGATGAAAGAAATGTGAGCAGATTAACTGTGGTAATGGGAGGCATTCTTCACTCGACTGCGTGTCCCAACTGCCCCAAGGACTTTCATATAGCTGTGACTGAACTGGGGTGGCAAAGTGAGCTAAAGAACGATGATGGATTCAACCCAGATCTGTGACTGGGGGTGAGTGTCTGAAAAGTTTCAGCGCTCCGTCCATCATCTCCTTGTGTTTGCTTTCCAAGGACTTTGGAGGCAGGGCCAACATCTGCCCACAGCTGACAGCTGTTCCCATAGTGCTACAAAGAGTGCCTGGAGGACCCACAGTGCGTTCTTCATAGAGAAGTCTCCCACCTGCCCTAAGGAATTTGGAGACGGGACTAGCTTCTGCGTGCACCTGAAGTCTGTTCCTGCAGTGCTACAAAGTGCGCCTGGAGTCCTACAGTGCGGCACGAGTACAGGCCAAAGGCCTAGTTATTTTCATTATGAGTATGGAAAAACGTAAAGCTAGTCCCAGTAAATAGACCCCCTTGACCAAGGAAGGTACTGTTCCCAGGACAATACTGGGTAAGTCCTCCATTTTAACGTACTTGTCTTCTGCAGCGGGTGTGCTTACAGAGGAGATTGTGAATGCAGAAGAAATGGTTCCCATATTCATGCATGAGGGAACATTTGCCCAGTGGGCCCCAATGATGTTACTATCCCTATCCCGGGTTCAAATGACATGCTTTCACCCATGACTTAGGGACTTGTAATGGCAATCCCAGCCTTACCATTGTAATTGTCAACCGGCCAAACCAAAGGGGATGATGGACGGAGTGTTGAACATTGCAAGCACTCACCCCCAGTCAACTGATCTGGGTTTAATCCATCATCATTCTTTAGCTCACTCTGCCACCCCAGTTCAGACATGGCCATATGCAAATCAGTCTGACCCTGTGCCTCATGGGAACAGTCCAGCCCGAACTGCCAAGCCATGTCTTCCCTGGACCGGAAACAAGCATCCTGGGACCGGTTTCTGGCTTACAGCCGTCATCAGCCAGGCTATCTTGAATCCAGTGGCAAAGTGAGCAAGGGACCCACGTCTGGGCATACCCTGCCAACTTAGGGCGAACATAGCAAAACCAAAGGGGATGATGGACGGAGTGTTGAACATAGAAAGCACTCACCCCCAGTCAACTGATCTGGGTTTAATCCATCATCATTCTTTAGCTCACTCCGCCACCCCAGTTCAGACATGGCCATATGCAAATCAGTCTGACCCTGTGCTTGTTTCCGGTCCAGGGAAGACATGGCTTGGCAGTTCGGGCTGGACTGTTCCCATGAGGCACAGGGTCAGACTGATTTGCATATGGCCATGTCTGAACTGGGGTGGCGGAGTGAGCTAAAGAATGATGATGGATTAAACCCAGATCAGTTGACTGGGGGTGAGTGTTTGATTTGCTCTAACGCTCCGTCCATCATCCCCTTTGGTATCGCTTTGTTCGCCCTAAGTTGGCAGGGTATGCCCAGACGTGGGTCCCTTGCTCACTTTGCCACTGGATTCAAGATAGCCTGGCTGATGAGGGTTTTGAACCCGAAACCGGTCCCAGGATGCTTGTTTCCGGTCCAGGGAAGACATGGCTTGGCAGTTCGGGCTGGACTGTTCCCATGAGGCACAGGGTCAGACTGATTTGCATATGGCCATGTCTGAACTGGGATGGTGGAGTGAGCTAAAGAATGATGATGGATTAAACCCAGATCAGTTGACTGGGGGTGAGTGTTTGATTTGCTCTAACGCTCCGTCCATCATCCCCTTTGGTATCGCTTTGTTCGCCCTAAGTTGGCAGGGTATGCCCAGACGTGGGTACCTTGCTCACTTTACCACTGGATTCAAGATAGCCTGGCTGATGAGGGTTTTGAACCCGAAACCGGTCCAGGGAAGACATGGCTTGGCAGTTCGGGCTGGACTGTTCCCATGAGGCACAGGGTCAGACTGATTTGCATATGGCCATGTCTGAACTGGGGTCGTGGAGTGAGCTAAAGAATGATGATGGATTAAACCCAGATCAGTTGACTGGGGGTGAGTGTTTGATTTGCTCTAACGCTCCGTCCATCATCCCCTTTGGTATCGCTTTGTTCGCCCTAAGTTGGCAGGGTATGCCCAGACGTGGGTCCCTTGCTCACTCTGCCACTGGATTCAAGATAGCCTGGCTGATGATGGTTTTGAACCTGAAACCGGTCCCAGGATGCTTGTTTCCGGTCCAGGGAAGACAGGGCTTGGCAGTTCGGGCTGGACTTTTCCCATGAGGCACAGGGTCAGACTGATTTGCATATGGCCATGTCTGAACTGGGGTGGTGGAGTGAGCTAAAGAATGATGATGGATTAAACCCAGATCAGTTGACTGGGGGTGAGTGTTTGATTTGCTCTAACGCTCCGTCCATCATCCCCTTTGGTATCGCTTTGTTCGCCCTAAGTTGGCAGGGTATGCCCAGACGTGGGTCCCTTGCTCACTTTGCCACTGGATTCAAGATAGCCTGGCTGATGAGGGTTTTGAACCCGAAACCGGTCCCAGGATGCTTGTTTCCGGTCCAGGGTAGACATGGCTTGGCAGTTCGGGATGGACTGTTCCCATGAGGCACAGGGTCAGACTGATTTGCATATGGCCATGTCTGAACTGGGGGTGGTGGAGTGAGCTAAAGAATGATGATGGATTAAACCCAGATCAGTTGACTGGGGGTGAGTGTTTGATTTGCTCTAACGCTCCGTCCATCATCCCCTTTGGTATCGCTTTGTTCGCCCTAAGTTGGCAGGGTATGCCCAGACATGGGTCCCTTGCTCACTTTGCCACTGGATTCAAGATAGCCTGGCTGATGAGGGTTTTGAACCCGAAACCGGTCCCAGGATGCTTGTTTCCGGTCCAGGGAAGACATGGCTTGGCAGTTCGGGCTGGACTGTTCCCATGAGGCACAGGGTCAGACTGATTTGCATATGGCCATGTCTGAACTGGGGTGGTGGAGTGAGCTAAAGAATGATGATGGATTAAACCCAGATCAGTTGACTGGGGGTGAGTGTTTGATTTCTCTAACGCTCCGTCCATCATCCCCTTTGGTATCGCTTTGTTCGCCCTAAGTTGGCAGGGTATGCCCAGACGTGGGTCCCTTGCTCACTTTGCCACTGGATTTAAGATAGCCTGGCTGATGAGGGTTTTGAACCCGAAACCGGTCCCAGGATGCTTGTTTCCGGTCCAGGGAAGACATGGCTTGGCAGTTCGGGCTGGACTGTTCCCATGAGGCACAGGGTCAGACTGATTTGCATATGGCCATGTCTGAACTGGGGTGGTGGAGTGAGCTAAAGAATGTTGATGGATTAAACCCAGATCAGTTGACTGGGGGTGAGTGTTTGATTTGCTCTAACGCTCCGTCCATCATCCCCTTTGGTATCGCTTTGTTCGCCCTAAGTTGGCAGGGTATGCCCAGACGTGGGTCCCTTGCTCACTTTGCCACTGGATTCAAGATAGCCTGGCTGATGAGGGTTTTGAACCCGAAACCGGTCCCAGGATGCTTGTTTCCGGTCCAGGGAAGACATGGCTTGGCAGTTCGGGCTGGACTGTTCCCATGAGGCACAGGGTCAGACTGATTTGCATATGGCCATGTCTGAACTGGGGTGGTGGAGTGAGCTAAAGAATGATGATGGATTAAACCCAGATCAGTTGACTGGGGTGAGTGTTTGATTTGCTCTAACGCTCCGTCCATCATCCCCTTTGGTATCGCTTTGTTCGCCCTAAGTTGGCAGGGAATGCCCAGACATGGGTCCCTTGCTCACTTTGCCACTGGATTCAAGATAGCCTGGCTGATGAGGGTTTTGAACCCGAAACCGGTCCCAGGATGCTTGTTTCCGGTCCAGGGAAGACATGGCTTGGCAGTTCGGGCTGGACTGTTCCCATGAGGCACAGGGTCAGACTGATTTGCATATGGCCATGTCTGAACTGGGGTGGTGGAGTGAGCTAAAGAATGATGATGGATTAAACCCAGATCAGTTGACTGGGGGTGAGTGTTTGATTTGCTCTAACGCTCCGTCCATCACCCCCTTTGGTATCGCTTTGTTCGCCCTAAGTTGGCAGGGTATGCCCAGACGTGGGTCCCTTGCTCACTTTGCCACTGGATTCAAGATAGCCTGGCTGATGAGGGTTTTGAACCCGAAACCGGTCCCAGGATGCTTGTTTCCGGTCCAGGGAAGACATGGCTTGGCAGTTCGGGCTGGACTGTTCCCATGAGGCACAGGGTCAGACTGATTTGCATATGGCCATGTCTGAACTGGGAGTCGTGGAGTGAGCTAAAGAATGATGATGGATTAAACCCAGATCAGTTGACTGGGGGTGAGTGTTTGATTTGCTCTAACGCTCCGTCCATCATCCCCTTTGGTATCGCTTTGTTCGCCCTAAGTTGGCAGGGTATGCCCAGACGTGGGTCCCTTGCTCACTTTGCCACTGGATTCAAGATAGCCTGGCTGATGAGGGTTTTTGAACCTGAAACCGGTCCCAGGATGCTTGTTTCCGGTCCAGGGAAGACATGGCTTGGCAGTTCGGGCTGGACTTTTCCCATGAGGCACAGGGTCAGACTGATTTGCATATGGCCATGTCTGAACTGGGGTGGTGGAGTGAGCTAAAGAATGATGATGGATTAAACCCAGATCAGTTGACTGGGGGTGAGTGTTTGATTTGCTCTAACGCTCCGTCCATCATCCCCTTTGGTATCGCTTTGTTCGCCCTAAGTTGGCAGGGTATGCCCAGACGTGGGTCCCTTGCTCACTTTGCCACTGGATTCAAGATAGCCTGGCTGATGAGGGTTTTGAACCCGAAACCGGTCCCAGGATGCTTGTTTCCGGTCCAGGGTAGACATGGCTTGGCAGTTCGGGATGGACTGTTCCCATGAGGCACAGGGTCAGACTGATTTGCATATGGCCATGTCTGAACTGGGGTGGTGGAGTGAGCTAAAGAATGATGATGGATTAAACCCAGATCAGTTGACTGGGGGTGAGTGTTTGATTTGCTCTAACGCTCCGTCCATCATCCCCTTTGGTATCGCTTTGTTCGCCCTAAGTTGGCAGGGTATGCCCAGACATGGGTCCCTTGCTTACTTTGCCACTGGATTCAAGATAGCCTGGCTGATGAGGGTTTTGAACCCGAAACCGGTCCCAGGATGCTTGTTTCGGTCCAGGGAAGACATGGCTTGGCAGTTCGGGCTGGACTGTTCCCATGAGGCACAGGGTCAGACTGATTTGCATATGGCCATGTCTGAACTGGGGTGGTGGAGTGAGCTAAAGAATGATGATGGATTAAACCCAGATCAGTTGACTGGGGGTGAGTGTTTGATTTGCTCTAACGCTCCGTCCATCATCCCCTTTGGTATCGCTTTGTTCGCCCTAAGTTGGCAGGGTATGCCCAGACGTGGGTCCCTTGCTCACTTTGCCACTGGATTTAAGATAGCCTGGCTGATGAGGGTTTTGAACCCGAAACCGGTCCCAGGATGCTTGTTTCCGGTCCAGGGAAGACATGGCTTGGCAGTTCGGGCTGGACTGTTCCCATGAGGCACAGGGTCAGACTGATTTGCATATGGCCATGTCTGAACTGGGGTGGTGGAGTGAGCTAAAGAATGATGATGGATTAAACCCAGATCAGTTGACTGGGGGTGAGTGTTTGATTTGCTCTAACGCTCCGTCCATCATCCCCTTTGGTATCGCTTTGTTCGCCCTAAGTTGGCAGGGTATGCCCAGACGTGGGTCCCTTGCTCACTTTGCCACTGGATTCAAGATAGCCTGGCTGATGAGGGTTTTGAACCCGAAACCGGTCCCAGGATGCTTGTTTCCGGTCCAGGGAAGACATGGCTTGGCAGTTCGGGCTGGACTGTTCCCATGAGGCACAGGGTCAGACTGATTTGCATATGGCCATGTCTGAACTGGGGTGGTGGAGTGAGCTAAAGAATGATGATGGATTAAACCCAGATCAGTTGACTGGGGGTGAGTGTTTGATTTGCTCTAACGCTCCGTCCATCATCCCCTTTGGTATCGCTTTGTTCGACCTAAGTTGGCAGGGTATGCCCAGACGTGGGTCCCTTGCTCACTTTGCCACTGGATTCAAGATAGCCTGGCTGATGAGGGTTTTGATCCCGAAACCGGTCCCAGGATGCTTGTTTCCGGTCCAGGGAAGACATGGCTTGGCAGTTCGGGCTGGACTGTTCCCATGAGGCACAGGGTCAGACTGATTTGCATATGGCCATGTCTGAACTGGGGTGGTGGAGTGAGCTAAAGAATGATGATGGATTAAACCCAGATCAGTTGACTGGGGGTGAGTGTTTGATTTGCTCTAACGCTCCGTCCATCACCCCCTTTGGTATCGCTTTGTTCGCCCTAAGTTGGCAGGGTATGCCCAGACGTGGGTCCCTTGCTCACTTTGCCACTGGATTCAAGATAGCCTGGCTGATGAGGGTTTTGAACCCGAAACCGGTCCCAGGATGCTTGTTTCCGGTCCAGGGAAGACATGGCTTGGCAGTTCGGGCTAGACTGTTCCCATGAGGCACAGGGTCAGACTGATTTGCATATGGCCATGTCTGAACTGGGGTGGTGGAGTGAGCTAAAGAATGATGATGGATTAAACCCAGATCAGTTGACTGGGGGTGAGTGTTTGATTTGCTCTAACGCTCCGTCCATCATTCCCTTTGGTATCGCTTTGTTCGCCCTAAGTTGGCAGGGTATGCCCAGACGTGGGTCCCTTGCTCACTTTGCGACTGGATTCAAGATAGCCTGGCTGATGAGGGTTTTGAACCCAAAACCGGTCCCAGGATGCTTGTTTCCGGTCCAGGGAAGACATGGCTTGGCAGTTCGGGCTGTACTGTTCCCATGAGGCACAGGGTCAGACTGATTTGCATATGGCCATGTCTGAACTGGGGTGGTGGAGTGAGCTAAAGAATGATGATGGATTAAACCCAGATCAGTTGACTGGGGGTGAGTGTTTGATTTGCTCTAACGCTCCGTCCATCATCCCCTTTGGTATCGCATTGTCCACCGGCCGCCATCCTCCGGCTGCCATCCTCTCACAAATCCATTTCGCAGGCCCAAATGTTGAATAGAAGGATGTGTCTTGGACAGCGTAACACATCCCAGAGTAAGTTGTGTGGTCAACTGCTGAATGATCCATCCAGCCGCGGTCCGTGCAGGTAACAGCGGTGGGGCGGTGGGGCCGGGTAAGGGGGAATTTCGAGGGACGATGCCGAGGGAAAATGAAATAAATAATAAATTTTCCCTCAGCATCGTCCCTTGAAATCCCCCTTACCTGGCTCCACCGCCCCACCGCCCCACCGCTGTTACCTCTATGGACCGCGGCTGGATCCGTCCCAGACTAAAGAAACCTGTGGTTTACAAAGTGTATTGGATGTGTTCTACCATAAAATTGAAAGTCTAATAACTAAACTCCTGGAGCCCACCTTCCTTCCTTTGGAGCAGATTGAGCAGCTGATCAATAACAAAGCAATAGCTGCCCTGCCCAAACCATTAACCCCGCTGGCTCAACCTTATGGGGACTTTCTGCAGAGATCAGATGGACACGATCTGTCCAGGGAGGGAAACATCGTTTACAACGCGCGCGCTACAACGCGTGTCATTACAACAAATGTTTTACAACGCAAAATCCATTACAACGCATGTCATTACATCGCATAATCCATTACAACGCATTCCCCAAAGTAACGCCCCGGCGGAGTTAGAATAGTAATTGCATTGTAATGGATTATGCGTTGTAACGAC
Organism: Calotriton arnoldi; assembly: GCA_963921515.1. Classification (NCBI taxonomy): domain Eukaryota; kingdom Metazoa; phylum Chordata; class Amphibia; order Caudata; family Salamandridae; genus Calotriton; species Calotriton arnoldi. Next base: position 609,760 of record CAWUFW010008335.1, on the reverse strand, counting down.
ATGCGTTGTAACAATATGCGTTGTAATGGATTATGCGATGTAAAAAATTCGTTGTAATGACACGCGTTGTAACGCGTGCATTGTAAAGTGTCATATTCGTCCAGGGACCTTGCTATGCCTCAAGTACCTGCAAGACCTGGTGACACCATAGTACTTGGACAGCGTTAGAATCTTGTTAACAAATGAACCTGCTTCCCCCTGCATATAGGGTAAATGCCAGAGGTCTTCAACCTCCAAGTCAGGTGTCACACATCCCTGCCATACCATATTAAGCAATCATTCTTAGGGGTATAAGCTGCAAAAAGTGACTATCGTCCTTCCTCTAGAGGTGATTCCTTACGTTGTGGTATTGAGGAATGTTCCACCTCTTAATCAAGATTCAGGGGAAAACTTTGTGCAATTAAAAAATAAAGAGATGCATTGGTTGGGGATAGGTTGGGGGCACATACCTCTCTGGGGACTCTTACTGGAGCTTGGATTTATATGGTCAGGTCGGTGAACTGAATTGGAAGTGGGCCGAAGACTTTCCTGGGGGACTGTGTAATCACTAACTTCTCAAGGGCCGACATGGCTGCACTCATCTTTGAGTCCGTTAATACTTTTGCTAAATCATCTAATAGTGCCCTAACATTGGGATATTTCTATACGCTGAAACTTGCTCCACCTAATCTGATCCTTCTGCCTACATCACGCCATGGAAGTGGAAATTCAGAGCAAGCGGCTCCCTTCATGTTGGAAACCCTGCACAGATTTGCGCCACTTGGGTCTATGGATTCCTGTGATTGACTGACCCACTCCAAGCCAAGCCCGAATTTTCCAGCTGGGTCAAACATTTCTTCTGGGGGCTAAAATGCTTTGCAATCTCTAAATACATTTAATCTTATCAGTTGGAAGGTTGCTGGATATGGAGATAAGCTTAAAGACTCTGACTGTGTGGAGTATGTGAAGCAGTACATGGTAGTATGTCCCTAGAAGATATGGGCCTTTCAAATTTGCAACTTGGAGGGAGTTGAATCATATTTTATTCTGGCTAGAGAATCTCGTAATGGTCGGGCAATGGATGGCATACATTTTTTCATCTCTCTAGCAACCAAGGACAGTGTGGAGATTCTTGACACAGGGTCCCCTAGCCTGCAAGCTTTGTTTATTTTTTTGCAGTGCCGCCCGCTACTTTGCTGGTAAATTTTTATAGTGCTAAGCCTTCCCCGCAGTATAGTGTTAATATACACCTCCTGTATTCTTTGCTCATGTTCCTGGAGGGCACAAGACGATAGGGCTTGGGCATTAAATTAGCAGGTGATTTTAATTGTCATCTATGTGAGGACCCCTGTATTTTGCCCTACAAACCCCATCACTGTTTTTCGCCAAAGGGCTTGCATTTTGATCACAGTCCATAGGTGAATCTGCTGAACTTGTTCCTCAGCAAGTATGACCTGGTTTTTACACTGGATAAAATTGACGATTCTATGGAGGGTGAGCTGATCCCAACCTTTACAGGTAGAGGATGCACCTCCTTTATCGATTTTATTTTTGCCTCGCCACTCATTTTTACTCACATTCGGTAGGTTGCCATAGATTGTAGCCCTCATAGTCACCATATCCCTAATTGTATCTCGTTTAACTGGCACACGAAGATTAAACAAAGGTGTGGCAGGCCAAATGGATCTCTTAAACCTATTCATCAGTCAGTGTAGGGAGCTATGTTGGTGGCAGGTCCCCCCTTATCATCTCCACCATGCCTTTCTTACTAAATGCCAGCAAGGGATTTCCATCTGTTCTAGTGGGTCAGCCTGTCATAGAATTGCATGCATAGTCACTGAGTCACTCGCTCTGGGGGCTCTAGTGTTAAAAAAGGTGTAAATTGGTTCAATAATGGTTGCTCATTTGGACTAAGAGAACTTAAAAGCACCCTGAGGCAACCCCGAGAGACGTTACCTTGGTATCTCTTTGCCGCCATTACTATAAAGGTGACGTATCACAACTCAAAAATTAGACTAGCGATACTATATGGGAGAATTTGCTCAACCCAAGATGTTTAAGGAATAGTGCCAGGTTCTGGGGTATAATTATTCTCCCTTTTTTTTGTGCAAGCCGACACCCCAGCTATAGCGCATCATATCGAAGCAGACAGGTGGATCTCTAACTTCAGTGACATCTATATTGGGGGCCCAGAAACAGTGAGTAGTAAGACAATACTGCCATTAAAAGGCGTTTCTTGTCTTGTATTCACTCAGGAAGAAGTAAAGAAGAGTAGTATAGGTCTGTCTAGAAGCAGAGCCCCAGGCCCAATGGAATGCCGCCCCATTTATATCAGAGTGATGTGGATACCTTGATGCCGGCCTTGACTAATGTTTTAAAAGCAGCTGTAATGGTAGACCCCCTTCCTCATCGTCCGCTGCTGTCCTTATTTCACTCTTCAAAAAAAGAGATAGGGATAGTCCCTCATGTTATAGACCAATTTCCCTTCTCGAGTCTATCGTCAAGGTTTTAGGGGGAGTCCTACTGGATAGACTTAAGCATTGGTCTGAGGAGTTTAGTATACTGTCTGACCTCTAATATGGTTTTTGACCAGGAATATCAACAGTCGATCAATGCTTAAATCTTTATATTTTGAATAAATATACAGTGGCCCGTAACGGTTTTATCCAGTTAGCATTTATGGATTTAACATTGGCTTTTGACTGGGTTAACAGTGATAAAATGTGGAGCATTATCTTGAATATGGGGGTGGAGGGATGTGGGATCTTCATGCAAACACTGAGCCTGCAGTCAGGTACTGCTCTGGCTCCTGTTTTACAGAGAGTGGCGTAGCTAGGTGGGTGCGGCATGAGTTTTGGGGGCGGCAGCCTCTCCCCGCTATCACCTGCTGTCTCAGGGCGGCAACAGCCCCCCTCTCCTCAATGCGTTTGCAGCAAGGGGGCGGCAAACGGAGAAAATACTCACCAGCACCCCCCTCGTCACTGCGACTGCTGTGGGGCAGCAAATGTAGAGTCTGACACTGTTTACAGAGAGTTTTACAACTTTGCCGGGTGTCTGGCAAGGGTGCTTTTTGGCCCCTTTTTTATTATTTACTTTCTATATAAATAGACTCAAACTGCTTTTAGTAGATTAGGGAATAGATTGCCTGCAGGTTAAGGGACGGTCTTGCCCGTTTCGCTGTATGCGGACGACGCCACTCTAATGGACAAAACAGCCAAGGGTCTGCAAGCACTTATTAATGCATTTGTAGGGAATTTGGATGAGCTGGACCTTAGTACTAATATTAGGAAGTCACACATTATGGCAGTTGGTCCTAGAAATACAAAGATTTTACCTCATAATATAGGGCTCTGTGCTCTCACACAGGACAAAGCTTTTCCGTACCTAGGAGCACTATATGACGGTTGCTTAGGTTGGAAATACCTGCTTACTGATAAGATGTGTGTTGCCAATATGTCTAACACTGCACTTTGGAAATTTGCATCTAGACATGGGAGGAGGCCAGTTAGTTCCCTGCTACAAGCCTATTGAGCTAAAACAGTATGGAAAATGACATATGGGAGAGAGATTTGGGAGTATGTCAGCACAACACCCTCTAAGTAGTGGAAAACAAGTTTTTAGGATGGTTGCTCTGTGTCCCTCAAAGCACCCCCTTCTATATAATGCATGAAGAGCTGGGGTCTAACTACGTTAGTGACACCATTGCCCTCCGCCCTCTTTTATGCTGGGATGACCTCTGGACCAAAGGAGCACTATTGAATAGGGAGATAGTACAAGATTGTCTATCCCTTAATTTTGCCTTGTGAATACCCTGTATCAAGTATATCTATAAATAGCTCCATGCCCTTGAAAGGGGGGATCATTTTACTTGTCCAGACGGAATTGTAAAAGCTGATCACGGTTGGCTGAGAGATAATCTTTTAATGAGTAAAATGTTAGCTAGGGAAACAGAAGCTCTCCAGAAGGTTTCAGGAACAAGTATATATTGTTTAAAATGTGTCCCTACTTGTCCTACCTTACAGTGGTAACTTCTTACCATGCTCATTTCCTGCTAACCGAATAAATTATCGGCCTCACTTTTTAGCGTTTCCTCGGGGTGGCATGAACCTTCATCTTTAGTACCATGCGGCTGCAACCAATGGTCTAGGCAGGAAACTATGCACTTTGTTCTTTTTTGCAGTTAATATGAACTTCTGAGAAAGGCATACCTCACTCATAAACCCTGCAAAGGGCACATTTTGCAGAAGGGTATGGGGAACAGTTGATTTTTAAAAGGATTGTGTGTTTTTAATAGTGATTTTTTAAAAACAATTAGTAAAACAAAGGGAAATATTTAGAAGTGTAGAAGAAACAATGGGGGAAATTCACCAACTCGAATTTTTGAGTGATCCAGAGTTTCAGAAGAGCTAAAAAAGAATGATTCTGGCACAACCGCGCAGACCCCGCTCATAAACGATGCTAAAGGCACTTTTTGCACAGGGTTCAGGGAAGAATTAATTTTCAAAAGGATTGTGTGTGTTTTAATAGTGATTGTTTTTTAGCGATTTGTAAAACGAAGCGAACTGTCTAGAAGTAAGAAAAAAATGAAGGAGACATTCACCTGCTGCCATTTTTGAACGATCAAGTGTTTTGGAGGGGCCATAAAAGGAGAATTCTGGGATGACCACCATGCTCATAAATGCTGCTGAAGGCAATTTTTACACAGGGTACAGGGAAGAATTGTTTTTTAAAAGGAATGTGTGTATTTTAATAGTGATATTTTAAAATAATCTGTAAAATTAAGTGAAATGTCTAGAAGTGAAGAAAAAACTAAGAGGACATTCACCGGCTGCCTATTTTTAACGTTCTAATGTTTTGGAGTGGCTATAAAGGAGAATTCTGACACGCCAATCCAGACTTCCCTCATAAACGATGCTAAAGGCACTTTTTGCAAAGGTTACAGGGAAGAATTGATTTTTAAAATGATTCTGTATGTTTTTATAGTGATTTAAAAAAAAAAAATCTAAAACAAATAGAACTTTTCAGAAGTGAAGAAGAAATGAAGGGGACATTCACCAGCCATAATTTTTGAACTGTCTAGTGTTTTGGTAGGACAATAAAAGGAGGATTTTGGTGTAACCACAAACACTTTGCAGATAAATGCTCTTTAAGGCACTTTTTGCACAGGGTAATGGAAAGAATTGCTTTTTTTTAAAGGATTGTTTGTGTTTGAATAGTGATTTTTTAAAAACGATTTGTAAAACAAAGGTAACTGTCTAGATGTGAATAAAAAATTAAGGGGACATTCACCGGCTGTCATTTTTTAACGATTTAGGGCCCGATTACGATGTTGCTTGGAAAGGCTCCGAACGGGATTCGGATTCAGCGAATCCGATTCGGAAGCCTTGTTTCTGACCGAATCGTACACATTTCCACATGACTGATTACGATGACCAGAAACGGTTTGGGCTTTCCGATTCGGCTCCGAAAGGCATTCGGACAGCGCAACTCTCTTGGAACTGAATTGTACAGCTCTATGGACACGGTTTCCGAGCGAGTGATTACGATGACCAATTCGGACAGCCGTTCCTATTCGGACTGGCCAACATGAAACGGCTGTCAGAATCTGTCTTTGGGAGCCCATTGCAGCCCCCTTCACCCGGAGGCATCCGGATGGGGCCTGTGGGGGTACCAAAGGGACCCCTCTTTCCAACCATGCACAATGTGGCAGGCACCATGGGGTGCCCGCCACAGGGTGCAAGGTTTTCCCCAACCACCCCTTTTTCCAATGGGAGCCTGTGTTCTAGTTCGGAACACAGGCTCCCATTGAATTCAATGTGAGTCCGACCGAACGATGTTGGAAAGCCTCGTAATCAGTCGTTTGGACTCGCGTAAACCGATTCATTCAGAAATTATTCCGAGACCGATTCGGTTGGAACAGTTTCTGAACGACATCGTAATCGAGCCCTTAGTGTTTTGCAGGGAATCTATGAAAGGTGGATGGTGTCGTGCCCATGCAGAACTAGCTCATAAAAGATGCTAAAGGCATTCTTTGCACAGGGTACAGGGAATAATTGATTTTTTAAAGGATTGTGTGTGTTTTAATAGTGAGTTTTTTTAACGATTTATAAAACAAAGGGTACTGTCATGAAATAAGGAAAAAATGAAGAAGACAGTCACTGGCCGCCATTTTTAGGTCGAGCCTAGTGTTGCAGCGCATACGCTGCTCGCTTTGCGAGGCATGCAGTATTCAGTATAGCGTGGAAGCTTTGTGGAAGCTCCGACCACTCTCCGCCCATATTTTTCATTGGCTTAGGTCTTAAATGCTGCGTTCCGATTGGTTTTAGGCTTGTTAGTCCCTCCCCATGACGGCCATGTCGTCATTTGTATCCTTCCATGGCTACTAGCTTCTTTACTCCGAACACTATTCCCATCCCTCCCCCCTCCCACAGTCCGTGACTTCTTGGGGCCCCCGACCCCCTCCCGCACACTCCCGTTCGTGCCTTTTCGCGCCCGCCCGCACTCCCGTTTCCAATGCAATAGGTCTTGCGTAAATGCGAGCCCTATTGCATTGCAAATGCTTGTTGATTGTGAATGCAATTGAAATTTGAAGTACATGGCATGAAATGCTCCTTTTACAAACATCTCATGCCACTGAATAAGTCACCAAGGCCGGGGCGGGTTGAGGAGGCAGGCACTCTTTTCAGGCTTGAAAGTGAAGTTTGCAGAACAGAGCCCAGCAGCAGGCAGCGGAAAGCAGAACCCGAGAGCTGCCGCTGGAGCCGCCACACCACAGCAGGGGATGTGTGGGCAGAGCTGTGAGGCAAGCGCTGTCCGGCAGCCTTGGCAGAAGCCACAGCGCGTCAGTCTGCTCTGGCGCTGGCATGAGCGCACTGAGCCAGGATGCGCCGCTTTACCACTGCCCACTCGCTGCGCCGTCACGTCTTCCTCCTGTGGAGCCTCGCGAGCGAAAGGAGAACGGACTACACAGGAGAAGAAATATAGATGTTGCTGAATTTACACAACATGTACCGAGCAAGAGTTAATCCTCCAGCTGCAAACATGATGAAACTGGTATGACGCTTCCCAGACTTTTGCATTTATTACTAATAACTAGGGGGCATATTATCAACGGCCAGCGATAATTATCGCTGGCCGTTCTCAGCGTGAGAATTGTCATCGCCGGCTATCGCTGATAATTATCGCCATGCTAGCGCTGTATTAACAACGCATAGCGCAATGGCGATAATTATTCCTGCGATAGCTTGTTTTCCATGGAACATCGCTGGTTTTCCAGCGATGTTCCATGTAAAACGGCGATAACCTTGCTGATACGACCCTGTGGTCGTATCAGCATAATCCATCTCCAATATTAAGTATAGGTAAGTCAGCATTTTTGCAGACGTTAGTTTTGGGCGAAAACCGCGGTTTTTGCCAAAAACTAACGTCTGCAAAAATGCCTGGGCCTCCTTGTAAATATCGCGATGTGCACATCAGCGATATTTACAAGGTTGTTCTGCCCAGTGACGCCCACTTTGCATCTCATTAGAGATGCAGAGGGAGGCGTTGGGTAAAAGGGTGCTAACATGCGCTAATGCATGTTATCACCCTCTTGTTAATAGGGCGAAAACATTATCTCCGCTTTTTTGGCTTTTAAAGCCAAAAAAGCGGAGATAAGGCCCTTGATAATATGCCCCTAGTTTTCTTATATAACGTTTCATACCGCACTCTTGGGGCATATTATCAACGGCCAGCGATAATTATTGCTGGCCGTGATTAGCGACGTATTCCCTAACGCAGGCTATCTCTGGAATTTATCGCCCTGGTAGCGCGTTATTAACAACACGCTTCTCCAGGGCGATAAAAATTCCAGAGATAGCGAGGTTATCGCCGTTTTGCAGGGAACATCGCTGGTTTTCCAGCGATGTTCCCTGCAAAACGGCGATAACCTTGCTGATACGACCCTGTGGTCATATCAGCACAATCCACCCCCTATGTTAGGGATGGCTAAGTCAGGATTTTAGCAGACGTTAGATTTTGGCGAAAACGGCCGTTTCGCCGAAATCTAACCTCTGCTAAAATCATGTGGACTGCCTTGTAAATATCGCGATGTGAACATCAGCGATATTTGCAACGTAGTCCATCCGGAGTGCGCCACTTTGCATCTCATTAGAGATGCAAAGATGGGCGTTGGGAAAGGGCGATAATGCAAGGATTCACGCGATAGCGTGACCTTGCTGATTAGGCGATAAAATTATCGCCGCTTTTCGTCCGAAAACGGACGCAAAAGCGGCGATAATTGTTTATCGCCTCGTTGCTAATATGCCCCTCTTGTCTTTTCTAAGCACTCTAAATAACATATGCCCCTATTATCACATTGATAGTGCACAATTTACCGACCTCGACAGGATGAAAGGCTAACTCTGGCTTGTCACATTGGAGCTCGTGACCCCTGGATTACTGTATTTGGCAGTTACGAGCGTTCAAACCTCCTCAGATAGGAAGCAATAAAACATAAAGGAACCCCCACCGCATGCCATTCTTTTACACAATATTCACTCGTTCTGAAATTCCAAAAAGATAACATCGGCTTATAAGGCCAGACCTAGCTTTCTATATCTGACAAGATTTCCTGGACTGAGTTCAACGAGGACGTGGGTGGGTGTGAGTGTGAACACAATATTCCAAGTTGCTCCACATTAGCAGTGAAATAATAGTGGGGATATCCATATTTACGGTAACCATAAATCGCCCTGCACACCATCTTTGTCCACTGAGCCTTCTCTTGCCACAGTCAAAACCTACAGGTACCTAGCAGTGCAAAACTCATCCGTTGATTGCCATAGATTGAACAATGCATCCCTCTCTCCTCCACCAGGCTACAGTCAGTGCTTTAAATGGGCGGTACTGAGCACTAGCACTTTTTTATTTTGAGAGGGAGAGTACCTGCACTTCTCAAGAGTGAAGTAATACTTTCAATTGCAGAGCACCAGCACTTCTCAGAACCAAGCAGGGGCTCTGGTACTTAGTGCCTGCACTTCTGTTTTCCCATTTCAAGCACTGGCCACAGCGAAATAAGTATTGCCAGTGCCCTTCATTGGAATGTCTTTTCATTTTTTGCAGCGATTATACCTAAACTAAGGCGTCTGAGCAGTTGCATTGGTTTCTTCAGAGCATTTGATTCGGTTCAAAGGAAGGCAAGGAGTTCTTCCAAGTGTCAAAGATATCCATCAGCGCGTTAACTTGGGTCCCTGCGTCGGGACAGAAGTTAAAACAAGCATTTGCAATGCAATAGGTCTCACATTTACTAGAGTTTTAGCTATTGGCATTGTAAATGACAATGCCTTTTATTTATGTGTTGATTTTTAAAACATAAATAAAAGGCATTGCCATATACAATGCCAATAGCTTAAACTCTTGCAAATGCGAGACCTATTGCATTGCAAATGCTTGTTTAACAGAGTTTCCGAGGTAGTATAAAAGGAGAATTCTGTCGTGACCTAGCAGACCTTCCTCATAAATGCTGCTAAAAGCACTTTCTTCCACAGGGTACGTAGAACAGTAGATTTTTAAAAGAATTGTTTGTGTTTTAATAGTGATTTTTTAAAAAACAATTTGTAAAACGAGGGGAACTGTCTATAAGTGGCGAAATAACGAAGGGGAGATTCAAACGTCACCATTTTTTAATGTTCTAATATTTCGGAGGGGCTATAAAAGGCAGATTCTGGTGCGAACGCGCAGATGTCGCTCATAAACGATGCTAAAGGCACTTTTTACACAGGGTACAGGGAAGAAATGATTT